>RJWK010021395.1:0-30633 GCA_004363435.1 Platanista minor
CTCTAGTTGTGGCAAGTCGGGGCCACTTTTCATCGCAGTGTGCGGGTCTCTCACTGTCTTGTTGCGGAGCACAGGCCCCAGAAGCGCAGGCTCAGTAGTTGTGGCTCATGGGCCTAGCTGCTCCATGGCATGTGGGATCCTCCCAGACCAGGGCTCTAACCCGTGTCCCCTGCATTAGCAGGCAGATTCTCAACCACTGCATCACCAGGGAAGCCCCTTAAAGGTTTTAATATTCACTGTTACAGTTTATTACAGTGAAGTGCAGAGAAAATCAGCAAAGGGAAAAGGCTCATGAGGCAATGCCCAGAGGAAACCGGGCTTAAGCTTTTAAGCATCCCTTGCACTGGAGTAACACAGAATCAGCTCAATTCCTCCAGCAGTATTGTGTGGTAACAAGTGTGAAGTGTTGCCAACTAGGGAAGTTTAACTGGGCATGGCTGTCCTGGATTTATTGGGGGTCAGCCACAATCATGTAGTCTTAACAGTGCCTGTGTGACTGACTTCAGTTACTGCAGCTCTAGTCTCCCAGATTGAAAGGACGTGTTTACCATAAATAACATTATTAGCATAAACTGGATAAACTGGTACAGCATGTCACAAGGCCTCAGGCTTACACAAGCAACCTTATGAGACAGAATATTCTAAAAACACAGTTACATTAAAACAAGCCCTTTCAGCGAACGTGCAGGGGTAGGGCAACACAGTCCTGCTGAGTTAACTCTTTCCTGCACTAGAATTGCCTAAGCCCATATTCCAGAGAATGAGTCCAAGTGGTAGTCCTAACGGTAATCCAGTGTGAATCAGGGAAAATGAGGGAGGTGAATCATTCTGAAGGTTGAATCAAGTCTATAAATAAAAATAAGCAAAAGTCAGAAAATGGAAAAACTAGAAGCAGAGCAAAAATCCAAGGAAGACAACCTTAACGATGGGCTAGAAAAATGAGAATGTTCTAGAGACCCTTGTTAACTGATTCCAGTTGTGTGACATCAAGAATGTTTGAAATGGCTTATAGGAATCACCTAACAGTGCAGATGATTTTAAGAACAAACCTCTGGGGCTTACAGCAATATCTCTAAGCTAGAGTACACAGGTTCAAACCTATTTCTCTGTGTGTGCATAGATATTTACATGTCTCATATTTATATATATATAAGTACAGAGGGTTTCCGACTTATAATGGTTAGACTTACGACTTTTCATCTTTACAATGGTTCAAAAGCAATACATATTCAGTAGTAAACATACTTCAAAGTTTGTATTTTGATCTTTTCTCAGGCTAGTGATATGTGGTACAATCCTCTCTCATAATGCTGAACAGCTGCAGCAAGCCACAGCTCCCACTCAGCCCCACCAGCATAAGGGTAAACAACTGACACACTCACAACCATTCTGCACCCATACAACCATACTGGTTTTTTTTTTTTCACTTTTAGTACAGTAGTCAATAAACTGCATGAGACATTCAACACTTTATTATCAAATAGGTTTTGTATTAGATGAGTTTGCCCAATCGTAGGCTAGTGTAAGTGTTCTGAACTTGTTTAATGTTGGTTATACTAAGCTACAATGTTCAGTAGGTTAGATGTGTTAAATGCATTTTTAACTTATGGTATTTTCAAGTTATGATGAATTTAAAGGGATGTAAGTTGAAGAGGAACTGTAGATTCCATCTCAGAATATTTCTCACATTGATCTCATTCCTGTAGAGTGATTCAAATAATTAGCAAATTTCACCTCGGACTTTCCTCATAGAGAAGTTACCATGCCAAGTGTGGCCTTGCCTCTAATTATAGCTTAATTAAATTGCATTTGGGCTTTTTACTGTCATATCATAGTCATGGGTGACAGAGGTATCCTATGACCAAGGTTACCAGAGTCTTATGGGGGGAATATGATCAAGACTGAGAACTCTAGTTCTATGTGATTAAACTCTCACCGTGTTTTGGAGCCCATCTCTCTTTAAGTTAGAAGATTGCAAACTATTCTACCATTATTTTTGTTTGGGTTTTTTTTTGCCTTCTTCTCTCTGTTTATAAGGCATGCTTATTTCTCATGCATGTACTGATTTAACTTCTTGAAGCCCCTTCCTCCCTTCCTTTTTTTTTTTTTTTCTCCCTTCTTGCATTAGTTTCCTATGGCTGCTTTAACAAACTCTTGCAAACTGTGTGGCTTAAAACAATATAAATTTATTCTTTTATTATACTGAAGGTCAGAAATGGGTTTCACTGGGCCCAAATCAAGGTGTCAGAAGGGTTGTGGTCTCTTGGAAAACTCTAGGTAAGTATCCATTTCCTTACTTTTTCCAGCTTCTGTAGACTGACCTATTTCATTGGCTCATGGACCCACATGATATTGCCTTTTCTACCCCTGCTTCCATTTCCACATTGCCTTCTTCCTCTTCTCTCTGTCAAATCTCCCCCTGCTTCTCTCTTACAAGAATTCTTGTAATTGCATTTAGGGTTCACCCTGATAATGTAGGATAATCTCCCCATTTCAAGGTCCTTCAAGAATCTCATCTGCATAGTTCATTCTGCTATATAAAGTAAACATTCATGTGTTAGAAGGGTTAGAAACTGGATTCCTCTGCAGGCCATTGTTCAGCTTATCATGCATCTATAGAATAGATATTCACTCTGATCTTTCCCTTGGTCAATAACTATTATTAAAAAAACACACCTTATTTCATCTTTATATTTCCTTGCTGGTTAGTAAGGGCAGCTGGGTAAAGAGTCTGGGATTTTTAATTTCATCAGATGTCTAATCAGCTCAATTTTATCACCAGGTGATAACCCATGAAATTACTTGATTTTTTTAAACTGCCTAGTTCTTTAAGGTAATAGACCTTTTCAAATTGAAGGAAACCTTCTACAGGTGGCATTGCAGAAAGCATTTAATTAGTTTTGAAGTAATCATATTAGACAATACTATATAATAATTTCTTACTTTAGAATTTTTCATAAATGATACATGGATGTCTTAGATAAAAATGTAACTGTGTTATTCCCATGGAAGAATATATAGCTTGTACATATCTGTTGTGAGAGTAAAATTGAATTTGATCCAATATCTTGTGAAAACTTTTTCTCATTCCTGCAAAGAGTTTATAAGTAAACATTTAACTAAATCATAAAATATAATTGGAAAAGTACAAAAATCTTAAATATAAGAATTAATTTTTCCAAAGCGGATCACACCCATGTAACAAACACCCAGATCAAGAAATGGAAAGTTACCAATAAATCAGTCAAGTTTCACTGAAGGAAATTGAATCAATATGAGAAACATATGAATAAAGAACTTATTGTGAGGTTATACTTTACAGACATGTGAGAGGAACTGGAAAAATGAAGGTCTGGAATGAAGAGTCAGGGAATCATAGAAAGAGTCACTAGTCAACTTGGCTAAGGCACTGTTGAGAAAGATTGATTGGAGTTTACCCAGAAAAAAAAAATTCCAACAACCTTCTGCTGCCAAAGTGAGATCGTGAATGGGGATCTTGTAAAGAGGTTTATGTGATGCTGTTGCTTTAATGCAGCTACCCCATAAGGCTTATAGTCAAGTATCTGTGTAGTGGGCCTAGAGTCTCTGTTGGTCATTAAGGTTAGCAGGTAGAAAGAGGAGCTGAATGTAGGGTAGGTAACGGAAAAGACAGTCTAGGACCTGCGGGGCGCCATTGTGTTTGTTCCCTATATCTACTGCGGTGACTGAGAATAATGGTGACTGCTGATGTTGAAGTTCCTCTTTTGTTTAATATTAATTTGGAATTATATTGAAAAGGGATAGAAATATAATTTTATAGTTTAATCAAGTTAAACTTGTACAATAGTTTAACTTAGTACAATCCAGCAAATGAGTATTTCAGAAGCTCTCCACTCTCCCCACAACCCCATCCAGTCATGACACGTCCCATAGGTAACCACTATGTTAACTTCTAAAAGCATAGACTAAGTTTTTCTGTGTTGAATATTATATGAATGGACTCATAACATGCACATTTGTGTCTGGTTTCTTTTGCTCAATATGACCTCTCATAAGGGTCACCTATGTTGTGTATAGTTGCAATTAATTTATTCTCATTGATATGTAACTATTCCTTTGTGGGAATAAATCACAAGATATTTTTCTGTTCTACCAATAATGAACATTTGGTTTGTTTCCATTTGGGAGCTATTGCTAACAATGGTGTTATGAATATTCACATATATGTGTATTTTATATATATTTAATTGTTCATCATTGTTTAGTATATATTTAAGAATGTAATTTTTGGGCATTCTATTGGAAGACCAAGAGTAAGCAAATAAATAAATATATAATGTATAATTTCAAATAAGGAAAAGTTCTCTAAAGAATAAAGTAAGGCAGAGACAGAAGATGTGGAGATAGACCTAGCCAAGAAGTACTACTTTAGGTAATTTGCTCAAGGAAACATTTAAGAACACCTTCTAGACCATGAACATATATGTCATCTAAATGACATCAGACTATGTTTCAGTCAAAATCTTACAGATGAGCTTACGTTATTATATAATAATGTTAGACTACTGACCACATTTCACAATTAAAGAAAAAAAAAACACACATTTAGAGAGGAGATACTATTTACTAGACCCTGACAAAATTTAGAGCATAATTGTTGACACTTGAAAGTCGACAAGGGAAAATTTAGGTATGACAGTTGACTCATGTTTTTTTCACATTATTACAATTATGAGCTGTCAGAGATAAGACAAACTTGTCATTAATAGTTTTAGAGACAAAATGCCAGTATTACTTTGTATTTTTATTCTTGCTGGACAAAATTCATTATAAAGTCAACTCCACCTCTCTCCAGAGAATTCAGCCAGAAACCCTCTCTCTAGCACAATGACTAATTGCCAGATTAATAAAGGCATTGCTCATTCCACAATATAAGTGCTTAGTTTCTTCTATTCTCAATATATGTGATGGATCATTTTCTCTGATTATTCAGATGATATAATTCTTTTCACATTATATTATCTACTGTAATTAATATCTGTTAAAAATCATTATTTTTAAAGAATTCGTTTCATGGGATTGATAGGAGTAACACAAAAGGTAGGGATGTGAGGTTGCAATCTGACCCCACTGAGAACAGTGTAAGATTTTGGCCAATTCATTTAACTCCCTCAAGAAATCTTATAAAATTCCTATTACATGCTAACCTCTCAAGATATTTCAGTTAAAAAAAAGAAAAAATATCATCCTGTTGGGATCTCTTTGAATAATTGTATTTTTAAATTGGTAAAATTAAAATATCAACTATGACATGAGTATTGAAGGGATTGAGTGAGATTATAGAAAGACTTTAGTGTTTAAATAGACCAAGTTATGCAACTTATTTGCATGAATTATAAGAATTTTTTAAAAATTCAGTTTCTTCATGTGAAAAATGCAGTTTGTATAATAAAGATAAGTTATATAAATATATAAATATTTGAAGTTATAGAAAATACTGTAATGCGGTAAGTATTCAATAAGATGTGGCAATTGTTATCTGTAAAGTCATCTCCTGAAAACCATCAATATATAAGGTATGATTTCTAGCTCTAATGCCTTGGCTGACTTCCAGATTCCAATATACAAATACATACTAGACAGTTCTTTTTGGGTGAATTATCTCAAGCTTAGTATCTTCAAATCTGAATATTTCCTGCTAGATATCCATTCTCCACTGTTCATGACCTTGATCATGTCCAAGAAAGTTGATATATATAAACTGTATCAGTAAGTTTCAACAAGCTCTCTGGCTTCTGGTGGTGGAGTACAGCTTATGAGGAGACCATTAGTAAAATAAAACTCAAAGTAAGTGGGAAAGTAAAATTGAGAGAGTCCTTCTCTCCACCTCTTGAAACACTTGTTTCCTTCTTGTGTGTTTGTCATAGACAGGCTTATTCCTCGACCAAAGGTCATTGTTCTTGGCAGGTGGCCCTATACACATAGTTTTCTCTTTCTTCTATTTCTCTTAATCTTGTTCTTCTTGTGCTTAGTAGCTCCAGGTTATAGCACGTTGTTTCTAGAGGTTCCACTACTCATTGTTCATACCTCTAAGACACTTACTAAACACTACCCCAGTATTTGTGCATTATCTTTCTGTTTAGCTCTGACCCCCAGCACTACATAATATATAGTACACAGTTGGCACTCAATAAATAGTTGTTTTCTGATTGTTTAATCATCAAATTTGGAAAATGCAAAATTTTCTATACCTGTTCCGGTACTTCACATTTATCATCCGATCACTCATAATATCTAGTCAAAAACAAAGTCCCATAGATTCTGCTTACTTACTCAAAACTTGTGTTATTTCCCTTATCCCGGCTTTTTTTTTTTTTTTTTTTTTTTTTTTGCGGTATGCAGGCCTCTCCCTTTGCGGAGCACAGGCTCCGGACGCGCAGGCTCAGCGGCCATGGCTCACGGGCCCAGCCGCTCCGCGGCATGGGAGATCTTCCAGGGCTGAGGCACGAACCCGTGTCCCCTGCATTGGCAGGTGGACTCTCAACCACTTCGCCACCAGGGAAGCCCTATCCCTGCTTCTATAATGACCAGTTCTGTTTATGTCTTGATCACTAGTTGATTGAAATTTTGCATTACACCCTTACCTGGCTTCCTTTCCTCAAGGCTGGCCCCTCTGAAATTCACATTCACAGTGAAGCCAGAATAGTACAACTAAAACACACATTTAATTATGTCTTTATCCTTCTGGAATCCCTCCAGTATATACCCACACCAGGTTTAGGATAGTATTACTTCTAATTACCTCCTATCTGGATTATGTTGTTTTCTATTTTTCTTGCAAAACATGTTTTAATATCAACTATCCCAGCTGACTTGTGTGTTTAAAACTTTCTCCTTCATTTTCACAATCACATTCATGCACATTTTTTTCTCATTTTCAGTAAAAAGAAATACATACGTACCTATATATGTAAATACACACATATGTACATACATAGCATTGCTTTGATGCTCTGAAGTGCTTCTAGATACCATAGTGTTATTTCCTACTTTTTATAACCAAATCATTTTAAGGTATATATTTTTTGCTTTCTCAGCTTCCTATTCATTACTAAATTGACTACAATTTTGATTTGGCACCATCCATCCACTAAACTCCTCTTAGCACTGCCACTATTCACCTTCACCATGGACAGTTCTCATCCTTACATTGTTTTACTGTGGCCACATCTGACACTTTTGAAAACCTCCCTTTAAACACTCTTTCACTTTCGTGCCACTACACTACATATGTACTCTTTCTCACTTTATACTCATTCTCTTTTACTTGTAATTAGATTGTAATATCCTTCAGGCTTCTGTCTTAAATCCTCTTTTCTTACACTGTACACATCATTTGGTCAATTTAATTCACAACCATAGCTTAAATAACCAATACTACAGACTGGTGTCTTCAAAATCACTGTGTTGCTCAAAATTTTCTGTAAAATGGACAGCAATATACCCATTAGCTTTTTGTTTATTTTAAACGGATATTCTATAGATATCTCAAACTCGACACCTATAATACTGAACTTATTTTCAATTCACCTCAGTGAACCTGCTTGCATTTTCAATACGTAATACAACCATCCTCTCAGTTACCAAACTCAGAAGTCTGACTATAATCTTCAACCCTTGCTTCTTTATTATCCACAGTGAATAACCAAGTCATGTGATGTCTGCATTTAATTGTATCTCAAACCTCCCCCTCCCACTCTACCCATTTCGCTTTCACTCTTACTTCCTTCATGCACTGCTGCAATAACCTTCTAATTTGTCTTTTCACCTTTATTCTGGTTCCAATTGAATTTATTCTTCACAATTTTAGCAGAGAGACCTTTCTGACATGAATACAGACATCTTACTGCCTGGTTAACACCCTACTAATATAAGATAAAACACTAATACATAAATAAGACAGACCTTGAAGATTTGCTAACAATCTAGTCTTGAATTTATCTCTACCCTCTTCTTGCTAGTTTATTCAAATGTTCACTGTACCAGTGAGGAAATTTTAAAAATTCTTAATTTCTGCACAATTTCACTTACTATTTTCTATCTCTAGGATACATGTCCTTCCTCTCTTTTCCTGGATTCATCCTACATGTTCTTTAACTTTGAGAGTAAGAGTCTTCTCACACTGGACCTTATCACTGCCTTAAGAGCCTCCATTCCAGTCCCACGCTCCAATGACACACTTTTATCATGATAATATTTACATTTTATTGTAGTTACCTGTGTAGTCATCTGTGCTTTCTGTTTATCTGTCAGCTTTGTAAACAACTCTGTAAGGTTTTCCAGCAGCAAGCACTGTCTACTACATTGTACTTATCCAGAATATATCTATTTAATGAATTTACAAATGGATAATGTCTAATATATTGTATGTACTTAATTCTTGTATTGAATGGAAGAAAGAATAAATGAATGTTCAGTTATTATCTATTGTACCATCAAATCACTTGTCTAAGGTATTTGTTGTATTGGTCCCAGTAGATTTATAATTATTAAGTAATTATATAACTTTATTTTCCACCTCTGGAACCAAAAAACATTTTTTTTATTGTTTATCAGTAAACTATTATTTGAGACCTTTGTCAATAGACTTTTTCCTCATTCCTCCTAATTAAATGACAAGTTTAGCTTTAAATCATAATATTTAACCTAGATCTAAAATAGAGACCCAATAAAACTGTTTTCACTAAATTTCCTAAGCACTGGAGATTTCAAAGGATTTATTTTCTATGGCTATAACTTTACAGGTGTGATTGGTTGTCTTTTTATGATAAACACAATTTAGGAGAGCTAATTATATATTTGCAGTTGGAACTGAGAGATATTTAAACCTAGATGAGAGAAGAAAACAGCTGAGTGAAGTGTGAACAGAGGGTAGCAGATTATTGTAGTGTGTTGTTGGATACTCTCTTGGGAGGACATTGAGACCTCCTTAAGATATCCAACTAAGTTTTAACCTGATAAAGATAAAAATAAGCATCTGTGCTGTATTGCATTTCCTGACTTAAGAGATGTCATTACCAACTCTTTAAAAGAGACATTGAGAAATAACCTGTGTAGTCATTTTGCCTTCAGGGAGTTTACTAGCTAAATCACATCAGAAAAGTGGTTAACTTTTGTTTTTATATAACTTTCACAAATAAAGATAATGCTCAATAAACTTTTAATGTGATTGTAAGCCATACGTTTAATTGTAGGATGCAAAATATGGAGATTAACCAGAGATAATGGTTTCTATCTGAGTACTAGACTTCTCTGGTTTAAAAAATATGGGTAAGTCATAAATGTTTTATTTTTAAAAGATAGAAATAAATGTAAAAAGTAATTCTTGTAAAAAAATAATTCAAGGTGACATTCTATTTTATAAAGAAAATAAACTGTTATGTCTTCTCAAGGCAAATGTGTTATTAAAAGATTATTTTGTCCTCTTAAAAGTCACAGGAATAACTTGATATTTAATCTGTGTGTAGACATATTTCAAATAGCATGAGAAACCAGATAGAGAACATGGAACAGATGAAATGGAGTACAGTTTAATTAGTTGACCCTTCCTTGCTAACTTTGTAAATAATATTTTAAAAAGAATGTTTGCAGAAATGCTGAAAAATCTTGATGGTTTTACTTCTAGTGTGATTACAGTCTACAATTTTTCACTTAGAGTGATATTGACTACCAAAGAATAATTCACTATCTGAATTATTACATTCATTTTACTGAGTACCAAAGAATAATTCACTGTCTTGAAGTAAAGAATTATTTTTTCAGATAGCTGTGTTTACTGTTTCCTGAGTGGGAGCAGAATGTGCTTCTATTACCAAGACTTTTCTCCATATGCTCAGGTTGCTTTAGGTTATAGGATCATTTATAATTAATGAATGGAATCTATTAAAAAGAGGACTAAATTAACAGGGGATGTTGGAACTGGTTCTTCCTGTATGATTATATACATTATTTTTAGTTTTTTAGAAATTTTATTTTATTGTGGTAAGTACACTTAATATGAGATTTACTTTCCTAACAAATTCTTGTGTGCAACACACTACTGTTAACTACAGGTGTAATGTTATACCACAGATCTCTAGAACTTATTCATCTTGTTTAACTGAAACTTTATGCCCACTGATTAGTAACTTCTCACATCCCCCTCCCCCAAGCCCCTGGCAATCATCATTCCATACTTTGGTTCTATGAACTTGACTGTTTTAGAAACCTCATATAAGGGAAATCATACAGTATTTGTCATTCTGTGACTAGATTATTTCACTTAGCATAATGTCCTCTAAGTTCATGAATGTTATTGTATATTGCAGAAGTTCCTTTTTTTATATAACATCAATAAAAGCTGGAGAGGGTGTGGAGAAAAAGAAGCCTCCTACACTACTGGTGGGAATGTAAATTAGTACAGCCACTATGAAGAACAGTATGGAATTTCCTTAAGAAACTAAAAACAGAGCTACCATATGATCCAGCAATCCCACTCCTGGAAATATATCCAGAAAAGATGAGAACTCTAATTTGAAAAGATACATGCACCCCAATGTTCCTAGCAGAACTACTTACAATAGCCAAGACATGGAAGCAACCTAAATGTCTATCAACCAATGAATGGATAAAGAAAATCTTTATATATATATATATATATATATATGATGGAATATTACTCAGCCATAAAAAAGAATGAAATAATGCCATTTGCAGCAACATGGATGGACCTGGAGAGTTTATCATCCTAAGTGAAGTAAGTCAGACAGAGAAAGACAAACATTATATGATATCACTTATATGTGGAATCTAAAGAAATGATACAAACTTATTTACAAGACAAAAACAGACTCACAGACTTAGAGAAAGAACTTATGGTTAAGGGGTGGAGAGGAAGGGTTGGGGGGAGGGATAGAATGAGAGTTTGTAATTATGCACATTTTATCTCTCTTTTTAATCTCAAACAAATCAAAATCAAAATGATTGCTACAGTTGTTCTTCTACATGTTCCTCACAGTCCCATCCTGGGAAAGCAGTGTGACTAGGAAAAGACAGTCTTCCAATTTGTGGAACCCAGACTGCCTTTATCAAGAACTGCCAATAAAAGTGAGTAAGGACGTGCATGTTGGTTCTGAGGAGATCTTCCAACCTCTTTTGAATTTGTTTTTTATTTAGGAAAAATAAAATTAAAACAAGACCTTTAAGTGTTTATGCAATTTTTTCATTCTTAAAGCAGTATATGGAATTCATTTGGGCAAAAATAATTTGTCACTCTCTGATATTAAACTAAACTAAATGAGATACATTGGTGCACATATAAATATTTTACCAACTTTCTATTCCAAAGTCTATTAGGTCCTGTCTCAGTGTTCCTACTAAAATTTCAACAGCCTTACATATTGCTTTTAACAATCCTTACAATTCATTTAAACAAAATTGTGTTTTCCTTATTCAAGTTTTATTATTTTTATCCTCTTTGAGCAAAGAAATATAATTTTCTCCCTTGGAATTTAGAATATTTTCTATTGCTATCTGTAGCTCTGGGCAAAAAAAGCATAAGAAACCTGAAAATCTGCACCTAGTCCAACTCTGGGCTTAGAGCCCATAGTTAAAATATTATCTTCTAAAAGTTAAACACTGCTGCCTTTCTTACAAATGAAGAGAATATATGTCAATTTATTCAATTCATTACTTAATGAGTAAAGAAATAAAATGTTAAGTCTGATTCAAAGAGCACTTGAAGATCTATACATTTGTAGGCAACCCATGAATTAATATTAAAATACAATTGAGTGAGATACAAAACCAGATTACTGGTTGTCCTGCAAAACTGGCTGTCCTAACAAGGCAATAAAATTCAAACTTTGTAGTTACCTTTTCTACTGTACAAAAAGTACCAGCTTCATTATAGATAAAAATCTGCAAGTTAAAATGTAATTTTACCAAGCCTCATACTTTTAATCAATGGTAAAGAGTAATTAGAGCAATTTGGCCCCTTAAGACCAAAAGATGCATAGTCTAACTTTTAGTCTTATTTCCAAGTTCTTTATACTTTTTATCCCAATGACATTCAATAAAATTTTTAATAATTTGATGAATGGACAGTATCAGTAAAAAAAAATACTAGAATTCATTCACAAAGTCAATATAACAACAACTAACAAGACTTCCTGGGTTTCATAGCTGATAAAAGAGAAAAGTCGAACCCTAGACAAGATTTATCAAGCAATTTGCACAAATAGAATAATATGAGACTAAAATTATATCATGCATAATCCTGTAAGAGTTTTTAGAGGAAAGATTGGAAAATAAGTTCTGGAGGAATGTGGTATTTAAGAAGTCTTTTAAAACACATTATGGGGCTTCCCTTGTGGTGCGGTGGTTGAGAGCCCGCCTGCCGATGCAGGGGACACGGGTTCGTGCCCCAGTCCGGGAAGATCCCACATGCTGCGGAGTGGCTGGGCCCCTGAGCCATGGCCACTGAGCCTGCGCATCCGGAGCCTGTGCTCCACAACGGGAGAGGCCACAACAGTGGGAGGCCCGCGTACCGCAAAACAAACAAACAAACAAAAAAACAAAAAACAAAACACATTATGGATTTAATTCCCATTACAATCCTCTAGGTTAGGCATTAATACTGATTTTAGAAGTGATAGTTAATACACTATTAAAGGTTACATAGTGGAAAGAGCTAAGCCACGATATGTATGAGTGTTCAAAGGTAGAGAAAATTTGCTTTTACAAGGAGTAGATAGAGATGAAAGAGGAAGAGTCTCTCATTTAAAAAAGACAACATAGGAACAGAATATTCTATTTACTTTAGAACAGATAATACTTGAATTTTCAAATCTTCCTTCTTTTATTCCCTGAGCACAATCATTTCATACTGAACTAGTGTCTTAAAACAATGTAAATCATCACTTGTTTGTCAGAAAATTCAATACTCCTTTTCCCCCTCAAGTTTTTATTCTTTTCTTAAGAAAGTCGTGTCAATACTCTGACTGACAGATGATAAATCCCAACAGCAGCCTTAGAGATTATCAATTATTCTTGCATATAACTACCCTAAATTTGAGAAGAGACAATTTCCGATCATTGTCTAGTATATGTCAACGAATTTTTCATTTCTTGTGTCTCCTTAATTGGCTGTATATTGCCCAGGCAATTTCTCTCATTATGTGACACGGTGTTAAAGATTTTTTGCCCTGATAGTCACTTATTTTTCTTTCTCTTTAGACCCATGTTTTTCAGAGTAGCTTCCCATATCTCTAAGAGAGCATTTTTCCCCTTAAGAAACTATTTTGAAATTAATAATGTATTTCATCGTAATTGTTCTGTATTACCAATACTCTGCCTCCCAAATATGTTTTATTTTCTATTCACTTGCTCCATTTCCTTTTGAAAATATTGTGATTTTTCACAGTGTCTCTATTGGTTTTTCAAACACACTTATGAAAGAAGCTGGAATGTGACAGCCAATGCAGACTTTATAACTATGGCTTTTGAAAAGTTTGGATAAGAATATTGAATTTTAACACTTTCCTAGAGTGACAGCTAGTGGAACATTCCAGAGTCGTTCTGAGGGTGGTAAGACCAGGCAGGGCTCAGTTATAAAATCGGAAAAAGATATCTTTAATGCCTTCACTTATACTCTCTCCTGAGCATCCCTCATGACCCTTAACTATGTTCTTCTTCCCAATTACTCATTCATCCCACTTGAAAAATCATTTCTACTGTATCAATTTAGCATTGAGACCATATATATTTTTTAAATTATTTTTTTACTCAAACTTTTAAATATATGGTCTTAACATATTTAACCATTTGGCAAACACAACATTGAGGAAAGTAACAATAATAGTGTAATAATAGCTAACATTTATTGAGCTTCTAATACAACCATGTTCAGGTACTTTAAATGATCTAATTTAATCTTTCTAATAACTCTTTGGGATACGTATATTTAAACTCATTTTATAGCTAAAGTTTAGGGGTGTTAAACAATTTTCTCAAAAAATTATACTGCTGGAAGGCATTCTATTTTGAAGGAAGAATAAAGAATACTTAGAGGTAGAAGCATCACCCAACCCTCTAGGATCCATAAGTGACTCGAAAACAGTGATAGATAGATTGATTGACTCTTTACTTTTGAGTGAATCACAGGGGAGTCAAATCATTAATCAATAGATTTTAAAGACCTATGAACATTCAGGGAAGAGGTAAGACACAGGTAAGTTTTGTTTCCTCATTCTTGCTTTACTTTTTCTTTCAAATCATCTTTCCTCTCTCGGTGCCTACCCCTACCATTCTTTACTTTCCTTTTTCCATATTGAGAACCTGTATTAGATTCCACATCATTTGTTCTCCAGTTTCCACACTATTAGTTCTCCAGTGTCTATGCAGTACAGTCAATGTCATATTTTATACATAAAAGCCTTATCAACTCTATGGTATGTTTATCTTAAAGGTAACATCTTAAAGACTTGAGAGCATTCCAATCGAAATGAATGAAACCTTTATTGGATTTCAGTTGTGTAACATGAAGAAACAGAACTGTTACCCAGGCATCATTTGTAACAACAAAACAATTACTCCAATTGTTCATTGAATGTACCTACTCTTTACCATATACTACTAACTAAATAAGGCTGCACATTCTTCTCCCTCATGGAAGTTAGAGTCAGGAAGGGAAGGTAGACCATTCAAAACACAGAGATTGTGAAAGATGAGGAGTGTCAGGACACAGAAAGAAGAGAGCTACATGCTTTTTTCTTTGGGCTACAAACATAAAGAAAATAGAAAAGGGATTAGGAGACAGGGAGAGACAAAGAAAGAGCTCAGAACAGTGAAGCCATTTTGGTGAGTTATGAGAACTCACAATAACCTCAGGAGGATACCCTCCCTGATCTTCTCTTCTCTGCAAATAGTGTAAACCATTGAGGCTGTATGTTATTCTACTTTTGGAAAAAGTTTAAGGGGAAACCCTTTAAGTTTTCTTTGTGTGTATGTTGAATATGAATATGAATATCAGAGGTTGCATGAGTGAGAGTAAATGAAAGATAAAGCAACATATATTTCATAACTTTGCTCATTTATCTTCTCCTTAGATGTTTAAATTTCCTCCAAAACTGAATTACATTACTAAAAAAGAGAGCATGTTAAAATGCATTGTATTTGTAAAATCTTAATATTGCACAGAATAAAACTTATGAAAGTTAAGTAGAAATGATTCAGAATTCTTCCCCTTCTCCAGCTTGCAACTGGGGATTTGACAATTATAGAAAAATAGTTTGGAGGTTCATATATCCTACAGACTTTTCTTTTCATACCTTTCATTCATCTCTGTGGGTCTTCAGGCCTACATATTTTTAAGACTTGATAAGTACTGAATTTCCCCTTTGGTACATAAGATTCAACAACTTGGATTTTCAAAAGCAGTATACCAGGCTTGCCCCCACTCCCCCAATTTTGTCAAGATGGAGAAATTATCACAAGAACCATTTGCTAACAGTGTCTTCAAGAACAAACATAGTCTCAAGATGCAGACTGCTTGAATTTTAGTTCTCTGCTCTGAGTGTTAATCAGAAAAGGTCTTGTCAATTCTGAAGAAAAGCTTGGGGGTATGAGGGAGGATTGAAAGATTGACAGATTACATCTATACAGAAGATCCAAATCAAGCTTAGCTTTTAAAAGTTTCATAATCAGGGATTGAAAATGTGTTATCCATTTCTAAAATACCAAATTCTGTCTTTAGTGATCCTCCTCTGCTCCCTTCAACTTTTCTAATGTTAATTATGAAATGATATCACATTGATAATATTAAATTAAATAAATTTTATATTGCCACCAGAACTTCTTCTTAATGGAATCAAAATTTTTGTGGGAATTGTAGACATATCAATCTAAATGTATGTAAGCATGCCTTTGTACAATGAACTTATGTTTATGGGAATATAAGTTCTCCTGTTTCTAATTACTTTATATTTACATTAATTTCTTTCTCTATATTCATTGTCTACATTGTACTCAAAACTCAGAGTCAACACATTTCAACTGGTAAAAATATTTCAAAAATACATAATATTGTGATTCAGCTTTTAACTTTGATACTTATTTGGTTTACTATATATTTCTCAAATGTTTACGTGAAGAGAAATAACTTTTCAGGTCTTTCCTTAAAAATCTTAAGATTATAGGTTGGGACAGGGAAGAGAGCAGGAAATTAATAGTGATTTCTGAATTACAGTAGATAAATAATTTTATGGAGTTTCTAATGACTTAAAATTGCCCAAAACCATGGTTCTCCATGGCATCCAATGGAAGGCTCATTTCCACAAAATAAAAATCAGCAGAATTCTAAAGTTTGACTCTTTTCTGTTGATATCCTCTGGAAAGCTTGTCAACAATTTCCATTGTCCCTACATCATAAATATCTCCATATGATAAACAATTCAGTATGATATCATAAATGCCCCCTTCAAACTATATAGTACATCTGAGATAAGCTTGTTGAAACCGTGAATAAAAAGTCAGAAAGACATTGGCAAATCATAATTGTAAAATAGATAATTTAGAACAATTGTCCTGCTGAAGATAACTGAAACGTATAAACAAAACATATTTACAATCATCTTAAAGCCACAAAAATATTAACAAGATACTGAGGTATAGCTGGGACAAATCTAGTATCTTGGAATAGAACTCAGAAAAATAACACTAATACTCAGAACTCTTTTGCCCTGAAGTCATTGTCTGATAAGAGAAAAAGAAAGCTTCAAAGCCAAACTGACTTTGAAAGCATCACAAAACGAGGAGACAAAGCAAAGTTAAGTACACATTAAACAACTTCCAAGAAAGCTGGGATTCCAAGGTCAAAATCCAAATGATAAGAGTCAAAGGGAGATAAAACAGCTCTTGAGTAAACTAGAAGCTTGGCTCCTTATAATCTTGGTTGCATTTAGATTGAGGGTCTTCCACTGACCATACTTGAATTGCTCAGAAGAAGTAAATAATAATCTTCTCAGAGGATCATATCACTATCCTAGGCCTTGTATTATTATATTTATAATTATTTTCTATTGCAAAATAGAAAAGAAAGTAGAATATAAGACAGAAAAAGTGAGAGTCAATAGATAAAATGTAAGTAAAAACAACCTTCATGCTTAGATATTTTGGTATTATTAGACACAGAATGTAAAACAGTTATGACTATTAATTCAAAGAAGTTAAAGCTGAACAAAGGAATTGTTGGTAATTAGAAGCTACAAAAGTAACATAGCAAATATAATAAAATAAAATTTATAACAAGCAAATATAATAATACTAAATCAATAGATGGATTTAACTGTGTATTTGATACATAAAAAAGAAGTAGAGAAGTAGAAATATGGTCAGAATAATTACACAGAGTGTGACACAAAAATGCAAAATTATGGAAGATAATGAAAAGCATATGAGAGACATAGAAAATACAATGGGAAGGTCAAATATAAGTACAATTGGAATCCCAGAAGGAGTGGAAGGAGAAAGTGAAGCAGAGGCAATATTAGATGAAGTAGTATTTGAAACACATAAAAACCCACAAGATTTGTCTTGATGACAAAACTGGACCTCTGTGCATTGGTGCTAAACCAAATCTCGGAGACTGAGTTTTTGGTGAAGTAGAAATGAATTGCTTTGCCAGACAAAGGGGGGCACAGCAGGCTTGTGCCTCAAAAACTGTGTCCCAACCAGGGAGGATTTGGTAAGGAGTTTTATAGCAGTGGTTCAGGGGTGGGGAGGCTGATAAGGATCAGAGTGTGTGTAGGGCCTGCAGTCCTTTAACCTGGCCTCAGGTGGTCTCCTGATGAGCTTCCCTGATTCCTTTAATCTGGCCTCAGGTGGTCTCTTGATGAGCTTCGAGATTATCAAATATTCTCTCTGGAACATCTTCAATTTGGTGGGGGTTTTAGTTCTTCAGAAGAGCTTAAAGATATTGTTATGTGTATCCCTTGAGGCAGAACATAGACCCTGACCCAAGGCTGCACTATTGCTTTTTGACTACTCCTCCCTTGTCTCTGCATCTCCTCCCTTCCCCAATTAGCAACTGCTCGAATCTGCCCTTTGGAACTCAGGGAAGGTCATGGAGGCTGGAGTCTATTCCCTACAAACAAGAAACTGATGCTTATTTGCATAAGCAAATAAGCTAGCTCCCAGTATGTCCCTATGTGGTAGATATGTAACAGGGAAGAACATTTAGTATTCTATTACAAGTTAAACACTAAAGGAATATAGCCTATGAGCTTAAATTATACATGATGGCCCATGTCTGGGAACCGTGCTTCCAGGAAATAAACATTAAGCTAAGATACCTTTGTTTAGCTCACAGGAAACACCCTGATCAGGGACCCCTGTGAAAGACTACAGGAAGGAAGAAATTAACACATCCCTTTCAGAGGCTGACCAGAACCAGGAAATGTTTAACCCTCCCCTTTGTGTATGAAAAGAGCCAGAATTCTAACTCAGGCAAGGTGGTTCTTTGGGACACTAGGTGTACCATGGTCTTGGCTTGCTGGCTTTCTGAGTAAAGTCGCTCTATCTTGCCTCAACGACTTGTCTCTCAATTTATTGGCCTATTGTGTGGTGAGCAGTACAAGGTTGGACTCAGTAACAGATATATTATAAGAAACCATCACATGGAAGAATGTCCAGAGAGAACTCCATTTCTGCTTACTAGAGATTAACATTTGAATGAAGGCCTATTTAGTGGCCTTGAATATTTTAATATGACTACTATGCCAGATTCCAACAAAATAAATCCAACATTCAATCTAAGATATCCACACATACAACAACAAAGGATCCTAGTGTGGTCAAAAATGAGAGATAAAGGGATTAGAAATATTACCTACAAGAAATATTAACTACCTAAGTGATCGAATATGCAAGACTGTAGTGTACATAACTGGATCTGAGTACACTTCTTATTAATTCCTGTTTAAGGTCCTAGAACAAGTCTTGCTTATACCTGGTTCAAAGATTTTATCTGTCTAAAAAATAGCCGTGAGGTTTAAAGTTTTGTTAGAAGAATGAGCCATGTGATATAATTCAAGATGGTATGTAACACTGCCAACTGAATAAGAAACATGTTAATTTTAGCTTCAATAACCAAAGAGGATGTGGGTTTAAAGTAAAACAAAACAAGAAAAAGAAGCACAATTACATTTATTGTACACATCACTGGCAGGAGCCTAAACATCCTCTACATGTTTTTAACAGAAGCGTTAGAAAGTTTGTTTGACATTAAACTTGTTTTTGAGTTGTTTAGTTGAAATGGAACAACTATCTATGCTATTTTTGAGTTGTATTTTTATTACTTTTATTTGTAAAAATAAGAATTCAAGGTCTGAAATTTGGAATGTCAGATAAGACTGGATACAGATAACTGATTTTAAAATATTCTTGATTTTTGGATGATTTCAATCAAATTATTTACTTGCATTAATTTGATCCACATTTTAGTATAAGTACTTAGCTAACTTAAAAATACAACTTCTTAAACAGGCTTGACAGTAGAAATTCCATTTCTAACATAAGTACTTATTTAAAAGGTCTAAATTAGCCTTGACATGTTTTTTAAGGATGATGATTGGTTTGTAATTATAGCTATTTATTTTTTGTGTGTGTTTTTTACTTTTTACTTTTTTTTATTATTTTTTTTGGCTGCGAACAGGCTTTCTCTAGTTGCTGCGAGCAGGGGCTACTCTTCATTGTGGTGCACGGGCTTCTCATTGTGGTGGCTTCTCTTATTGCAAAGCATGGGTTCTAGGCACGTGGGCTTCAGTAGTTGTGGCATATGGTCTCAGTAATTGTGGCTCACAGGCTCTAGAGCTCAAGCTCAGTAGTTGTGGTGCACGGGCTTAGCTGCCTGTGGTATGTGGGGTCTTCCTGGACGAGGGATCAAACCTGTGTCCCTGAATTGGCAGGCAGATTCTTAACTACTGTGCCACCAGGGAAGTCCCCATGATTTATAACTTTTTAAAGAGAATCAAAAGTTAGTGGAAAAGAGAAAGAAGGAATTTAACACTTTAACAACTAAAAATTAGGCCTTTGTTTTAAATGAACAATAACCTCAATAGTTATCATGCTATTTTTTAACTATTGCAGAATATTAGAACTAATAATTTTTACTGATGAGTTAATATGTGTTCAGTGAGAATGAGTTTAATAATTAAACAAAAATGGAGCCTTTTTTATACCACACTATCCTATTTGATAGTGTGGTATTAAATTTATTAATTGTTTGGGTACGTCCTTCAATAAAGAAATGTGTTTAAGTAGAGTTTTCCAAAAGTGTTTGATAACAAACTGATTTGTTACACCAGAAAATCTATTGACATTTTGCAGAGCACAGGATTTTGGGAAACACTAACCAAGATCAGTTTCCTTAATATACAAAACTAGAATACTAATTCCCATTTTCAAAAAATGTTATTCTCATATTCACTCAAACAATAGTCTATAAAAATATCTTGTAACTTTTTAAATATCTGTGTTATTTTATTATTTAATATCTTTGTACATGTTTTTCTCACTTTTTTTTGAGAACCTTAATGCAACCATTCTCTTTTGGAAGAAGAGGGGGTTGGAAGACTTATGTTCATTGTTCAAAACTCTATAAACCTTTGTATGATTTCTTTATGGACTAGGTACAATAAGCATTGTGAACAAAAATGACAGAGTTCTTATTTTATGAAATTTATTATTTGGTTGAAAAGGAAGCTATTGGATATTAATAAAATATTATAAAATAATATTAAATAGAATATGAGACATAATAATAGTTCTGGTTTAGATTGGAAGTAGAACCAAACATTTTCTGAGAAACTAACTTGTAAGCTGAAATGAAGAAATATCTGAAATAAGTTGGAGGAATAGGAAGACTGGCATTATTGAAGTATAGTAAATGGCAGAGTTTTTGAGGTAAACAGTCATATCAAAATTATGAGTATACTTGTTTTCTGACTTTTAGAGAACACCATTTACCTCTTCTTTTTCATAGTCACACTGAAAATAAATCTACCTTTACTTTATCTTCCTCTTGATGTCTCAACAGATGACAAGGCCTCATACTTCATAAGAAAATATTAGTAGATATGCAATGGCAGGAAAACACCTTGTCTCCTCACCAAATCTACTAATTTACCTAACAAGCCCAACAAAACCAAAATAGAGAAATATGAAAAAAAAAAAAAAACACCAAGGCAAATTATAAGCCAGTGTTCAAAACAAATGATAAAAAGGAAATTTAAAAAGCAGCCAGAGACAAAGGACACATTATATACAGAGGAACAAAGTTAAAAATGGCAACAGATTTTTCAACAGAAATATTTCGAGAGAAGCAACATTTTTCAAGCACTGAAAGAAAAATCCTATCAACCTAAAATTCTATACATGGAGGACATATCTTTCTAAAAATAAAGGCAAAATTAATAGGAAAAATAAAAAAGAAAATCAACAAAATAATATAAAATACACCAAAAATTATGTATAATAGATAGATGATAGACAGATAGATAGATGATAAATAGGTATAAATAGTTCTGAAAGACTTCATCACTAGCAGATCTTCAGGGTGAGAAACATTAAAGAAAATCTTTTAGCACAAATGAATCAATATTTGAATGGATAAAAAACAAGATATAACCACATACTGCTGTGTTAGTTTCCTAAGGCTGCTGTAACAAAGTACCACAAACTAGAAAACAACAAAAAATGTATTCTTTCACAGATGGAGGCTAGAAGTCCTAAACCAAGTTTTCAGCAGGGCCATGGACACTTCCATGTCTCTTCCTAGTTTCTGGTGGCTGCAGGCAATCCTTCCTCTTCCTTAGCTTGTAAATGCATCACTCCAGTCTCTGTCTCTGTTGTCACATAGTGTTCTCCCGTCTATATATTTATCTCTGTGCTCAAATTTCCTCTTCTTATGAAGACTCTGGTCATTGGATTAAGGTCCATTCTATCTTAACCTAGTATTACTTCATCTTGATTTGATTAAATCTGCAAAGACCCTATTTCCAAATAAGGTCAAACTCATAGGTATCATATATTTTCAAGGACACTATTCAATTCCTAACAGGAGCCTACAATAAATGCATTTAAATATAAAGACATAAACAGGTTAAAAGCAAAAATATGAAAATGATATACCATTAGTGAAAAGAAAGCTGGAATGCTGATATTAACACAAAACAAAATAGATTTCAGAGAAGAATATGATAATAATAAAGGGTCAATTAATCAAGAGCAGTAACAAGCTTAAACATTTATACACCTAATAAGATAGCTGTAAAAAGAAAAAGTTAATAAAACCAAAAAGAAACTTAGAAAAATCCAGTTATAGTCAAAAATTTAAATGTCCCTCTCAATAACTGATATGTGAAAAAATTCGGTAAGAATGTCAAAGACCTGAAAAACACCATCAACTTGACTTAATTCACATTATAAAATATTATAATCAAGGGCAATAGAATATGTATTGTTTTTAAGTACACATGAAACCATATTCTAGTCATAAAACAAATCTCATTAAATTCAAAAGATTAGTCATGACCACCACCCAATTAAATGCATCAAAACTATAAATTTCTCCTCAAAATGCACTTATAAAGGAATTAAAAGACAAGCTACAGATGACAAAATATTTCCAGATCATGTATCTTACAAATGACTTCTATCCAAAATATATTTAAAAACTCTCAAAACTAAAAAAAAAATCCCAAATATATAAATGGAGAAATGATTTGAACACTCAACAGAGAATATATACACATAGAAAATAAGCACATGAAAAAATGCTTATCATTATTAATCATTAAGGAAATTGGAATTAAAATCCCAATAAGATGTTACTACACACCTAAAAGAATGGATGCAATGACCACCAACAACAAATTGACCATACCAAGTGCCAGCTGTTTACAAGCACTTTGGCAAACAGTGTAGCATTTTTTTAAATGTCAGATATACACATGCCATATGATCTATATGATTCACACCTATATGTTTACCCAAGAGAATAAAAGAATGTGTGTTCATACAAAGTCTTGTGCATGAAAATTTATGGCAGATTTATTTACAATAGCCAAAACCTACAAAATATTCAAATATTCATCAGCTGCTTAATAAATTTTTTAGAATATAGTATATACATACAATGGAATAATACTCAGCAGTTTGCTTATTTGTTTATAACAATTAACAATTTTTTTGTTTTTTGTTTTTGTTTTTTTTTGCAGTATGTGGGCCTCTCACTGCTGTTGCCTCTCCTGCATGATTTAAATACCATAAAATTACCCATTGAAAAATGTAGAATGCAATGTTTTCTTCTAACAAATGTATGTAATTTTACAACTATCAGCACAATTCTGCACTAGAACAATTTCATAATAACAGTTTTCTCATTATCTGCAGTTGATCCCTGCCCCATTTCTAGTCTCAGGCAACCACATGTTGTCTCTATGGCTTTGCCTTTTCTAGAAATGTGTCCTTTCTAAACGTTTTAACTTTTCTAGAAATTTTGTATAAATGTAGCTGTATAATATGTATTTTTTTGTGTGTCTAGCTTGTTTTACTTAGGATGATTTGAAGGTTCAACTATGTTATTCTGTAAGTTAGTAATTCATCCTTTTATTGCTGTTCTAGCCATCATGACCCTTCTGTTTCCCTTACCACAGCTACTTTTGTGTTATTCCTTCTCGTCCACAGTACATCATTTTTACAGTTCATGTTTGCTTATGGTTTCTTGTTTGAATTTACTTGGATTATTTTTTTCATCCTATTTTACTGTTTGATACTCTTCAGTCTCCTTCCCCAAATCTTTGTTTGTTTGTTTAACTCTCAATGTTGGAGTAATCAAGGTTAAATTTTTTTTTTCTCCACATTTTTTGAACTTACTCAAGTCCCATAACTTGAAAATTATCTACAGAGATATTTCAAAACTGTGAATCTTTGTTCAAGTTTAGGGATACAACTACAATTTCTACTGATGTCTGAGTAACATTATAAATCTAATACTACTAAAACATAACTCGATTTCCATTACTCAGAATGTTTTTTTTTTATTATTCAAGCTTCAATATCTCAGCAAGCTCCAAATCCAAGAATGATATACAATTTACAATGATAAAATGTTTCTCAAAACTATTCCACATCTATTGTTTTATATATGCGATTCTATTTCCATTTTCTCCATATTCTAAAACATCAATATTTTTTCACCTCACTCTCTAATTATGCCCCCTGCTTTAATTTTTTCTTTAATATGATCCATTCTGCACACAGCAACCTGTGTAATTGTTTTAATTAGATGTTAATGTTATACTTAAAATCCTTGAACACCCTTTTACCACATTTCAATAAAATTTGGACTTCTTAATCTTCCTTGTAAGGATATAACTTAGACCCTAAATACATCTCTACCTTCATCTCATACGATCTTCCCTTGGTTCTGTGCACTCTAGCTATATATAGGTTACTTTTAGTTCCCCAGCAATGAAAAGATAATCTCCATGTCAATACCCTTTCACCAAATATTCTCCATGATGGAGAAAGTGTTTTCTCTAGAACCAGCATGGCCTATCCTTCAACACATTCATGTTTCTTCATAAATAATTTTTTATATTAATAATTCTAAAAGAAATCTCATTTATTCCTTAAAGTTATCTTATTATTTATTTACTTGTATAGTTCCTTTCACTCTTGGGTAAAGTTCATGAGTATCCAAAAATCTTTCTTACAATTTTTGAGAACAATCTCTGGCATATATAAATGAATGACTGGTTAGTATAGACAAGTATAAGAGTATTTAGAGCTTTATAGGGCTTTGCTTATGTATTTGCAGTTAATCTTCAGGGTAATGGGAAAGCTAATGAAGAAATCATTTTAAGTACAGGCATTCATGATTCTGTTTGCATTTTTAAATATTTCACTCTGAATACAGTTTAGAGAAAAATTCAGAGGTGTGTGGTTAAGAATTTGGCCTTTCCAAAGAGATGTCAAGTCATTGTCCCAGGCTGCTTGGAAGTAATCTATGTCATACATGGTAGGATTATCTTTGTTTAGGTCAAGGGCTGGCCACATTGGATATTAGGGTGGGACCAGTTACATCCAATAGTCTAAGGATGGGATTGGCTGTGCTAGAAAGACCAATCATGTGACTTTAGGTTGGGCCTTTGGGTCAAAAGATATCAGTTAACTTGGAGTCTAAGATCAACCAGTTAATCATGCATACATAATGGAATTCCAATAGAAAACCTGGACACCAAAGCTCTGGCAAACTTGGCCTTGTCATCAATGGGACTTCAGGTGGGTCATATGTTCTAAGGAAAACAGAAGCTTAACATTTGAAACTCTCTGAGTGTTTGTCTTATAATTTTCTTCATTTGGATGACTTTAATTTTTATCTATTCCTTGTAATAAACCCTAACCATGATTTAATAACTATGAGTATAATAACTTTCACTGATTTTTGTGAATTCTTCTAGCAGATTATAGAATCTGAGGATAATATGGGGGGACTCCTAAAACTGGCAGTTGATATTGGAAGTGAAAGTAGTGTTCTGAACTATGTGCTCTCTAAACTTGACAGTTGGTTCTAAACTTTGCAGATTGGCTAACTCTGGGTAGGAAGAAATAAAATCCAGTTCTTATATTTTAGATAGATTACTATTATGTTTGGCCAAGCAAGAAATACAGATCACTTAAATTTTAATGGTTTGTATTCATGTGGAGAAATGGGAATGGATTTAAGATGCATATGGAGTTTGAATCAATATTGGTTTATTGATGGGTTGGACGTGGGAAAAGAGTAATAAAGAAATTTGTAAAAATTCCAGTAAGATGGTGAATTAAGCTGTTACAAACACACAGAAATACTGGATAAAACAACAACAAATAAAAAGAGTATTACAATTTGAAAATAATTATCCCAGTGCTAGAAACAAAGAAATATTAAAGTCAGGATAGTAAATACAAGCTAATGGTATTTGTAGAAATTTGTTTCCTGGTTAAAGACCCTAAGGATGGGACTAGATTTAAATACCAGCATTATGATAAAAACAAAGAAACAAACAACAACAAAAAACATGACCATGGGTCCCTTGGGATATAAACAATATGGAATTGAGATCGCCACATAAATTCAAGAGAATCAGTAGATGCTCATCTGGTAAGGGAACTAAAAAACATGTTCTTCCTTGGAAAATTTGATAGAAAGGAACTTTTTAGAAAGTCACCTAGGAAAAATTAAAAAACCCTGTATTATGCTAAGCTTGGGCATGGTAATCAGAGAAATGTCATGTGAATGAATAAAATAAATATCTTCAAGGACAATTAAAAACCATAGTGCTGAGGAGGAAGGAAATCCCTAGTTCCTCTTTTAGAAAAGTCACATTCACCTCTACTGCAAAAAAAAATTATTATAACATACTGAGAACTGCCATATATAAGAAGTGCACACATACATTAGCATTTTAAACATATTCATTTTTAATTTCACCATACCAACTTCCCCAAAATGCTTGAAATTAACTTCATAAGAAGATGAAGCTGGTACATCACTCTATCAGTGAAAAGTAGGAAATTAACCTAAGGTGAGAAACACTGGCCAAAGTCCATTCTTGTAAACTCTCATCATAGAGCTCACATGGTAGAAAGACAATGAAGGAAATCTAGCTTACTAGCTACCTCAAGGTCCCCTCCATGTCCTCAAGTTTAACTGCAATGAAGAAAGTAGCAGGGCCAGAAAAGATTAGATGTACACGTCTAATTGCTTTTATTCAACATCTGTGGTACCTTTAATTTCAGCTTTTTAAAAACAGTTTCTGAACGTTTTTGTTCTTATAAAATTCTCAAAGTGCAGTACTGTAACTTTCTACCAGTGTTGTAACACTATCTCTTTGGCACATATTAAAAACAAATCTTAATTAGAAAGAATTTCCCTCAGACATAAAAGGAAAGTTTAACATAAAAATTTTAAGTTAACTCACTGGATTAAAAGAATAAAGGAGAAAGAAATATATATTATGATCTTAATAGTTTTAGAAAGAACAATGGACAGTTTAAAACTTATGAACTGCTTATTTCTGGAATTTTCCATTTAATATTTTTGAACAGTTATTGCCATATGTAATTGAAATTGGGTAAAGCAAAACCCCAAATAAGTGGGGACTACTGTATTATGACCTTCTGAAGGTTTTTTGCTTTTCTCCTGGTCCACACTCTATCAGGAGTTCTTAGCATTGCTTGTACCATGGACCTTTTTCAAAATATGGAGAAGAGTATGGATCCCTCCACAAAATAATGAGTTTGAATATGTAAAATATTATATACAAAAAAAAATTAACCAATTATATTAAAATTGAAAAATGTAGCTTGCACCATGTGTGGTTGCTAAGAGAGAGAAAAATAGGTAAACTTTTTTTATTACCTACCTAGAAGTAACTTAAGCATTTTATTTAAAATTCACTTTTTTTTAATCATGAAAATGATATCAATTTGTAAATGGTAAAGGAAGGTTCAGGCTATATAAGTCACATATATCAAAACAGTAATATAAGTAACAACATACCTATCAAACCCAATAAACTATGAACTTCTTGAGGAGAGATGAGATTCTTTTATCTCATATCACATGACAACTGTTTCACAGCTGGTGCTACTGTTTGTTGAGATTATGAATCAATGAATTAATGAACAAATAAATTGCCTCATAAAATAGCATTGTTAGAAAATATCTTTTAAATATAGTTATTCCTGGATCACATAGGTATACAGTTTTCATTTAAAATTAAATATTTTGAGTATAAAACATATTAAATACTATAGTCACCATGTTGTACATTAGCTCTCCAGAATCCATAGCTGAAAGTTTGTACCTTTTGACCAACATCTTCCCAATGATCAAAATTACTAAATAGAAGTATCAAAGCATAATAAATAATTCTGAGTATATGTTTCTGTCCCAGTCTCATAATCACTGTAAAACAAATTAAAATTTCATTTCTCACACTCATAATCAGTTTAATATATATCTTGAGTGTCTCTTGCTGTGAATGTTAGATTATATGGAACTATTTCACACTTGATCATATATAAATACTGTATTCTATTTGGTCAATTTTACTACCATTTGAAGAGAATTTTTTTAAAAACACATCTATTTAATGTCCTTCTGTATCCCAAATTTGCCATAATAAGACCAAAATAGTCAAGACCTAATTGGAATTCCATTTCCTTGTTTAATCTTGCACTGCTTTACTGAAACTACTTAGATAACTAGATACTGTCTTCATCCATTTTGACTTTAAAACTATGATTTACACAACTGGTTCAAGCAAATGTTGCAGATCCTTTTAAAATAAGATGTATACCCGAGAATGGAAACCAGTGGGCAATTTTAAACAAGACTTTCAGCACCAGTTATAATAATCCTTGGTCCAGGCAAGAAGGCTGATAATTATATTAAGATTCTCATTAGTGATAAAGTAAACAAATTCCAAGAGAATGCCATAATTGGGTCATTAAAACACTCAAATATTCCCCTTTCTTCCAATAAATCTATAGAAAGCAAATTAAAAGGAACCCAAACACAACCAAAATCCAAAGTTAAATACAGTTTTTATTAACTGAGGACAAAGACAGTGTTTTTCAGAGTAATGTTTTTGCACAACATCTAAGAATGTGTCTCACAGTTTATCAAATGCTTTGCTCTGTTAGAAATTGGGAACCAGTAGTTTAAAACATTAAATGTGTTTTTCCTTATAATAGCATGGCATTTGTGGCAATTTCCACACAAAGGAATGTTACCAGAAAATAAACAAACAAACACATGCATAAACAGAAAAGCACAGTTTTCATTGTATATTTTTTTCTGCAGATAAACATAGGAGAGCAGAAAGAAAAAGTGTCATGTAAAAACAGAAAATATCATCAGGGCGAAAACAGAGTTTGATGCAAACTAAAGCAAGATTCCAAATAGGAAGAAATAAATGGTAAATTTTTAAGGGATGAGAGTCAAAAATCAGAATTTCAGTGTGGCATTTATTATAGAATAGATTGTGAATGAGAAGTGAAGAAGACATTAGAAAAATGAAATCAAATAAAAACTTTACCTATAGGGGCTTCCCTGGTGGCACAGTGGTTGAGAGTCCGCCTGCCGATTCAGGGGACACAGGTTCATGCCCCGGTCTGGGAAGATCCCACATGTCGCGGAGCGGCTGGGCCCGTGAGCCATGGCTGCTGAGCCTGCGCGTAACTTAGAGTTAAAACTAAATAAGCAATATTTATCTTAAGTAGTATCATCTTTACAGAGTGCTTAGCACAGTACAAAGTATTTTGTAAAACTTTAGCACATTTGAACTTCAGAACAACTCTGAAAATAGAACAGTATCAATTTCTTCACTTTGCTCATGAAGAGAATGAAGACTGCCAAGAAGTTGCATCATTATGTGAGCTAATACAGTACAATAAATCATATATATGGAGAACCCCAACTAATACAGTTGACCTTAAGGTAGGAGATTATTCTGGATGGACCTGACTTAATCACATGATCCTTTTAAAAGCAGAAAGATTTTTTCTGTATGATGGCAGTAAGTGAAGTCTGAGAGATGCTCCTCTGGCTGGCCTGGAAGATAGCGAATACTCAAGTTATGAATTGCCTATGAGGATCCCATGACAAGGAACTGTGGGAGGTCTCTGGGATAGAGGGCTCCCCAGCAACAGCTAGCACATAAATGAGAACCTTGGTACTGTAACCTCAAGGGAATGAACTGTCAACAACAAGCAAACTTGAAAGAGGACCCAGACTTCAGTGAGAATACAGCCTAGCCAACATGTTGATTTTAGCCTGGTGAGACCCTGAGCAGAGAATCCAATCACGCAAAGGATTCTGACCTGCAGGACTGGGTACTCATTAACACAAGCTGTTTTTTTTTTAAAAGATTAACATTTATTTTATTTTTTTTTTAACATCTTTATTGGAGTATAATTGCTTTACAATGGTTTTAGTTTCTGCTTTATAACAAAGTGAATCAATTATACATATACATATGTTCCCATATCTCCTCCCTCTTGCATCTCCCTCCTTCCCACCCTCCCCATCCCACCCATCCAGGTGATCACAAAGCACTGAGCTGATCTCCCTGTGCTATGCGGCTGCTTCCCAGTAGCTATCTATTTTACGTTTGGTAGTGCACATATGTCCATGCCACTCTCTCACTTTATCACAGCTTACCCTTCCCTCTCCCCATATCCTCAAGTCCATTCTCTAGTAGGTCTGTGTCTTTATTCCTGTCCTGCCCCCAGGCCCTTCACGACACTTCTTGTTTTCTTAGATTCCATATATATGTGTTAGCATACAGTATTTGTCTTTCTCTTTCTGACTTACTTCACTCTGTATGACAGACTCTAGGTCCATCCACCTCACTACAAATATCTCCATTTCGTTTCTTTTTATGGCTGAGTAATATTCCATTGTATATATGTGCCACATCTTCTTTATCCATTCATCCGATGATGGACACTTAGGTTGTTTCCATCTCCTGGCTATTGTAAATAGAGCTGCAATGAACATTT
>RJWK010021396.1:0-21044 GCA_004363435.1 Platanista minor
AAAAAATGAGCTAAAGACTTAAATAGATATTTTTCTAAAGAAGATATATACAAGTGGCCAAACAAGCACATGAAAAGAATTCATCATTAGTGAAATGCAAATGAAAAGCATCAGATCAAAAATGAGGTGCAACACCATTTCACACCCATTACTATGACTAGAATTAAGAGGAAAAAAAACCCAGAAAATAACAAGTGTTGGCACGGATGTGGAGAAATTGGAATCCTCATACATTGCTAGTGGGAATGTAAAACAATGCTGCCCATGGCAAACAGTTTGGCTATTCTCCAAAAAGTTAAACATATAGAATTACCATATAAGTCAGCAATTTCACTCCCAGGTAGAATTTAAGCCCTCAAAGGTTGAAAACAGGTGTTCAGACAAAAACTTGCATACAAATGTTTATAGCAGCACTATTCACAATAACCAAAAGACTGGAACTACCCAAATGTCCATCAAATGATGAATGGATAAACAAAATGTGGCATATCCAAACAAGGAATATAATTCAGCCATAAAGAGGAAGTACTGACACATGCTACAACATGGATGAACCTTGAAAACATTATAGGGGCTTCCCTGGTGGCACAGTGCTTAAGAATCCGCCTGCAAATGCAGGGGACACGGGTTTGATCCCTGGTCCTGGAAGATCCCACATGCCGCAGAGCAACTAAGCCTGCGTGCCACAACTACTGAGCCTGCGCATTAGAGCCCGTGTGTCACAACTACTGAAGCCCCCGCACCTACAGCCTGTGCTCCTCAACAAGAGAAGCCCCCGCAATGAGAAGCCCGTGCACTGCAACGAAGAGTAGCCCCTGCTCGCCACAATTAGGGAAAGCCCGCGCACAGCAACGAACACCCAACGCAGCCCAAAATAAATAAATAAATTTATTTTGTAAAAAAGAAAAGAAAACATTATACATTTATATGAAACATTTGAAATAAGCAAACCCATAGTAACAAAAAAGCAAATTAGTGATTGCCAGGGACTGAGGGGAGAGGGAAATGAGAAGTGCCTGCTTAATAAGTATGGGACTTCCTTTTGGGGTAATGAAAATGTTCTGTTGTAACGGCTTCACAACATTGTGAATGTACTATGTGTTACTAATGGTAAATTTTATTTTATAATAAGGTTTTTAAAAATTCCAATTCTAACTGGGCCCAGGCAGGTAATGGAAGTTAATGAATCCATCCAGGTGTGGGGCTCTGGCAAACTGGAGTGTGAGGGCCCCGCTAAGGGAAAGTCTACTGCACAGCTCCAGTGGGTAGACAGAATTTGGGCCCATTGTTGCCAACTGCCCAATGTTTGAAGAAAAGTAACTGCTTCTCAAATTGTAATGCACATACAAGTCACATGGTGATCTTGTTAAAATGAGCATTCTCATTCAGTAGGTCCATGGTGGGATTCGAGAATATGCATCTCTAATGAGCTCCCTGATGGGGCTGCAGCTCCACGAACCACAGATCCAATAGTAACGGTCTGGCCCACAGGTTCTCAAACTTGGCTGCACGTTGGAAGCACCTGGGGAGTTTGAAAACCACAAACAGAGTTTGATATCATTGGTCAGAGGTGGGATCTGGGCATTAGGAGTCTATAAAGCAACCTCTCCCCCACCCCCATGATTCTAACGGGCAGCAAACTTTGAGAGCCAGCACCCTTAAATGACCCCTCTAGACTCTACACAGCTCTAGGAGCATTTAAGTCTGTGCAATATTTCCACAGCACAAGGTAACAGTTCTCCCCCATCGTAAATTTTGACAATTAGCCACTAGAAACTCCTCCCCAGAAAAGCATTCCAAGCTTGAATATTGAAGGACCTAGACCAGAGCTCAGATGCTGCACCAGCCCTGGTATTTTGTTAACTCTTGACAAACTGTTGGATTTCCTTTTACCAGTAACTCCCTCTCCTTGGGCTTCCTGACCTTTGTTAGCAAGTTTCATGTAGTTGGATCTGCATTGTTAGCTGAGGCCTCAACCAAGGTAAACCGAGACTCCTCCTTTAGAGGAAAGAGGAGTACATGCCCTGATCTGTGCGTCCCACACAGTGACAGAGGCTGCAGGGCTTGCATGGAGCACAGGGGCATGAGTCATCATGGTGGGGGCACAAAAGGAAAACAGGAAAGGAGAATAGACCAGTGGATGTGTTCTTGCCTCTTCCCATTCACACTGTCGGGAAAAACCTGCAACTACATCTATCTTCCTGCTTTGTACCTCTCACCTCCCAGACCAACTGTGATCCTGGCTGAAAGAGGGGTAATTAACAAAGCACAGGAAGAACTGAAAGCCCTTAACGGAGGCTGATAAAGAGCAGGCAGGTAAGAATGGAAGCCAGGAAGGGGAATGAGAAACTTGGCAGTGTTTCCTGACAGGGCCTCCTCTCTGAGAGCATTTCTGGGGTTATTCATGCCTGAGATGACAGGATGTGAACATATTTGTCTTTATTATCTAGTAAATAGTACATGTGTGTGGCTTTCTTTTTTACTTTCATTTTTCCCCTGATTCCTGGGGCTTTACCCCCTTAATGTGGTTACTTTGAACATCGTTGGCATAAATTCACAATAGGAGAACATCTGTGGTAAGGAGCGTGCCAAGGGGGGAAACTGTCTGGGACGAGGATGCAGCAACACAGAAATTAGCCCGATCCTGTAGACCTAAGCTGTATTGATTTAGTAACCAGGAAATGCAGTCTCTTTTGGCTGTGATTGATGCTCCTTCTGGAAAAACTTAGATTTCAGCCTCCCTGAACCAAAAGATAAAGAGATTGAGGCAAAAACATCATATTGGAACCTTGATCAATAAAATGTGTGTACAAAGGGATTTAGAAAACATCTTAAAGACTCACAAAAATTTTCTTTCCAGAAGCAATAAGTAGGAGGGTCCAAACATTCAACTAAGGACAGGACCTAGGAAAAATGATTATCAGCACTGGAAGCCAAAACCAGTCACCCACTGACCAGCAAGGGCAGATCTTCCCGACTCTGCATTTCCCAGGTCCTGAATGTGGCCCAAGGGACCTTGCTTCTTACTACTTCTTCCAGGAAACTTGCCTGTCTCCTTCCTCAGGCTCCTATGAACCTCGTGTGTTCTGGTGTTGTGGCTCTTCCACACCAGAGGTGATACCTACCTGCCGTCCTTAACTAGATTATCAGGTCCTCGAGAGCTGGGACCGTCTGGTTCATCCCAGTATCACCTGCACAATGTCTGGCACAGAGTAGCTGCTCATTAAATGTTTGTGGAATTAAATAAATAGAATGAATAATACTGAATAAACCTAGTCGGATGTCTCACCAGCACCGAAAACTCAGTGCCCACAGCTGAACCTGACAACAACCTCAGCTCTGCTTATATACCTGTGGTGACAGGGAACACTCCAGAACAGCCTGCTCCATTGTTGTCTAGCTTTGGCCAGTGTTTTTTGCAATAATAATAATAATAGTAAACACATGGTGCTTAGTATATAATACAGTAGGTGTTTTTAAGCATTTAAAATTTATTCATTAATCTAATTTTCATAACTACTCAGTGAGTATATTCACTAGTGCCAGTTTATAGATGAGATAACCAAGGCACAGAGATGTTAAATAACTTGTTCAAGGTCAAGGTGACAGAGCTGAGTTCAACCAGGCACAGCCCAGCCCCAGTATCAATATTATCAACCACTAAACTCTTAAGTCTCGAAATTAGAATGTCTTCCTCTTACTTCTCCACTAGTACTTGTTCTGCCTGAGTTAATGCAAAGCTGGGATCAGAAACCAGATCCTTGTAATACCCTACATGCTAACCAAGTGGCTTGAAACAGACTGGGCTGTCTTTGTCTGAAGACTGGTCTGAGAGTTATTATTGCCAGTCTTAGATAGGGCCAAGGGAGGATGAATGTGGTCCAGGGCTCATTCAGCACATGGATGAACTCCAATCTACATAATGGGGTCACAGTTTTGTGGTTCCTTGTTTTCTTACTATCCCCAGTTGGAGTTTTTGTTTTCCTTTCAAGTACCCTTATAAAAAGTGTGGTTGCAACTTTTATTCCAACTTTTTTATTGGCAAGTACTTCCTCTAATAGTTGGAGTTCTGTTGAATAGATGAACTGTTTGTCACCAGATGCACTTGCTTTTACAGTTTTTATAATGCTTGGAAATTGGCTGAATGTCTCTGGCTTCCATCCCTTCTCTGGTCCCACTACTACTGGCCTAGTTTAGCCCCCACCATCTTTTGCCTGACCAGCCTCTAAGCTGGTCTCCCAGCCTCCAGGCTGACCCCTTCTGAACCATCTTCCACTTGGCCTTACAGCATCTTTCTAAAGTACAACTTTAAGGAATTCCCTGGCAGTCCAGTGGTTAGGACACTGTGCGCTTTCACTGCCGAAGGCCCGGGTTCAATCCCTGATCAGGGAACTAAGATCCCACAAGCTGTGTAGTGTGGCAAAAAAAAAAAAAAGTACAGGTTTAACCATTTGCTCAAAAGTCATTTGACCCCAAGTCTATAGCTAATCCCCTTCATCTGGATTCAGCCGCCTTTTGTGGGGACTTACCTTCCGTGAATCCTCATTGAACTTTATGCTTTAGCCAAACTGGTCTATCTTCTAGGCCAGTCCTGCATTCCTCTTGCTTCTGAACTATTTCTCTCCCTGCAATTCTTTTGTTCATACACTCACTCACTCATTCTTTCATTTGTATATTCATTCAGTCATCAACTTTATGACACCATGACTCCGTGTTCCAAGCCAGGTCCTGTGCTGAGGACCAGGAATACAGCAATGAATTAATGGTCCGCCTCTCAAGGAGCTTCAAGTCTAATCTGGATTCTTCCTGATCACATCTATCACCATCTGTCACAATCTTATCTGAAAGAATACTATTCCCCTCTCCTTGAAGCCTTTTCCTAATGTTTCAGCTAGAAGTAACCTCTTCCCTTCTCTGAGGCTACTCCATTACCCTCCACCTCCATCTCCTAAGCACCCCCATCTTCCAACCTTGCATCCTGTAGTATAATAATGCAGCTGCCTTATTTCCCCTGGATGATACAAGATGCACTTCAGCTTCTTAAGGCAGAACCCCTCTGCATCCAGGGACCATCAGAGGAGCTAGTCCAAGATGGACACCTATCCAGCCAGGGCTGCTGAGAGACACTGCATCCACCATGAGTCAGGGAGAACACATCTCAGAGAGGTTCCACAAAGCACTCACAAAAGGCAGTGTCGTACAGCTTTATTAAGATTTAATTCATATACCGTACAATTTACCCGTTTAAAGTGTGCAATCAAATCATTTTCAGTATATTCACAGAGTTATGCAACTATCACCACCATCTATTTTAGAACATTCTCATCACCCCAGAAACAAGCACCATACCCATTAGCAGTCACTCCCCATGTCCTCTCAAACCCTCTCAGTCCTAAGCAACCACTAATTTGTTTTCTGTCTCCATAAATTTGACTGTTCTGGACATTTCATATGAATGGAATCATACAGTATGTGACCTTTTATGTCTGGCGTCTCTCACCTAGCATAACATCTTCAAGGTTCATCTATGTTGCAGCATGTACCAATATTTCACTTTTTTTTTTTTTTTGTGGTACGTGGGCCTCTCACTGCTGTGGCCTCTCCCGTTGCGGGGCACAGGCTCCGACGCGCAGGCTCAGCGGCCATGGCTCATGGGCCCAGCCGCTCCGCGGCATGTGGGATCTTCCCGGACTGGGGCATGAACCCGTGTCCCCTGCATCGGCAGGCGGACTCTCAACCACTGCGCCACCAGGGAAGCCCAATATTTCACTTTTTAATTGCCAAATAACATTCCATTTTATGGTTATACCACATTTTATGTAATCCATTCATCAGCTGATAGACATTGAGTTGTTTCCACTTTTCGGCTATTATGAATAATGATACTATGAATGTCCGTTTACAAGTTTTTGTGTGGTTATGTGTTACCACTTCTCTTGAGTAGACACCTAGGAGTGGAGCTGCTCAGTCATATGGTAATTCTGTGTTTACTAGTCTGAGGAATCGCCAGACTGTTTTTCCAATGTGACTGCATTATTTTATATTCCTACCAGCAATGTACAAGGGTTTCCAATTTCTCCACATCTTTGCCAATATTTATTATCTTCTTTTTTACTATAACATCCTAGTGGATATGAAGTGGTTTCTCATCATGGTTTTGATTTGCATTTCCTTAAAGATTAATTATGTTGAGTATCTTTTCATGTGCATATTGGCCATTTGTATTATCTTCTTTGGAGAAATGTCTATTCAAGCCCTTCGCCTGTTTTAAAATTGGATTATTTGCCTTTTTATTGTTGAATTGTAAGTGTTCTTTATATACTGTAGATATCCCAGAGTTTTTAATTGTTTTCCTTATGCTTTTTGTATTTTCTAAGTCTTCTACAATGGTAATGAGTTACTCTGGTAAGCAGATTATCTAATATGTGATACTAACCTACCTGAAAATATAGAAATTGTACTAATCAAACTTATGAAGGAGATTAAGCTAGAAAGGGTGATTAATGTGTTTGGGGTTGTTTGTTTACTTGTTTTACAAAATCAAGATCCATTCCTGGAGGAGTGGAGCTGTGGGTAAAACAGTACTAAGTGTGTTAGTGTGAACTTCCTCATTTCAGTTCAACAATTTTGTCAGGGTGTCTGATGAAGTGGTCTCTTTCTGCCTATGTGGGAGGTGACATTAGATGATCTCCAGGACCATGTTCAACATTCACTGTCTATGATTTTCAGTTAAGGCAGGGGTAGAACTCTCTTGAGAAGTTTTCCTGAAAAAATAATCTGAAGGTTTCAGTGTCTCACAAACTCAGTGGCGACCAACATGTGATGTGACTGATGAAAAGAGATGATGTGATCTGAGGTGACAAGAATAAGAGCAGGGTGTCTGAACTGAGGGAGATGTTTGTCCTGCTGATTTGAGCTGTTCAGACCACATCTGAAGCTGGTGCCCACTTCTGGACAATACTCCAGGAATCAGAGCACTGTCCACGTGGCCAGGATGGAGAGGGTAGGGCTGGGAAGAAAGTGTTGGGAGGGAGGCCAATTCAGAAAAGTCGTGATCAAGGCACTACATCTCCAAAGGGCTTCCCTGGGCAGAGGCATCTATGTGGTCTGCCGGGCCTTTATCATCTCACTTAACTGGAAATTCATAGCAGCCTCATTGGGCAGGATTTCTTCCTATCTCAGACCACAAGACCCAGGACTACACTCATGGCCAGCTCCAGTGGCCCCTCATCTTGGGAGCTGAAGACCCAAGTGGCAAGACGGTGAAAGTCTGACCTGAGGTCCACACAGTAGAGATGAGAAGGCACGAAGGACCCTATAGGGCAGCAAATTCAAGTTGTCATGGGGTCCAAGCTAGCAATGAAAACCAATGGAGCCAGTTGAGCACTTGCCTTTTAAATGTATAGAAATTTCTTCACTTTCACAGATAAATATGTCGTACACTATTTTTCTTAAAACAAATGACTTGGTTTTAAATTTTTCCTCTTTTCAGAAAGAACTAAAAGATGTTTTTATTTTTGTTTTTGCAATAAGAAAAACAACAGCACATGTGCAATAAGAAACGGCATCCCAGTCATCCTTGTTGCTGGGGCGACAATAGGGAACCGAGAGGACAGCTGTGACAGGACTGCAGCAGGCCCAGTGAAGCCAGGCCTTCTACTTTGTTAAAGAACAGCTAAAAATTGGGATTTTTATGTGAAATCTTCCAATTTCTAAGTCTTGATGCTGATGTTTAGAAAATATCATACAGGCTTGAAATCCCTCTACAACATCTCTCTTCTGTGGTCTTCTTAACTCTGCTTGCATATCCAGGGATTGGAGCCCAAGCCCACGAATTCAGCCATCTCTGTCTGTGGACTGCTGTGACTGATAGGAATGGACTTTTCAAATTAAACTGAAATCAACCCCTTTACAGTACACTGGGCCAACCACCCCTAACCTGCACAGCCTCTGCTATTAGTCGTAACCTTCACCTCTCAGCCACTCCATCCATTCATTCACTCATTTACACACATACACCAGGGGCCCAGTTTCACAGCATCTGTTGAATCCAGTGGATGGGAGTGCCCCACAAGTTGAATACGTGTTTTCTTTATCTCTGAGTCCCTTGGGGCCTAGAATAGAGGGAGGTCCCCTGGGTGGGAACATGGTCTCCCAATCCCTCTCCTGGATGAAGGCTGCCGCCCCAGGAAGGAGTTCCCTTGTGGACCTTGTGTGTGGCTCTCCTGGGCAGTAGCCTGGCATTGAGCAGGAGCACAGGGTTTACTGGATCTGGACCCTGGGCAAGTCACTGATGTCCCAGCCCAGGCCTCCCCATTGTGTAAACAGGGGCACTAACACCCAATTCCTGGCAGATTTTGAGGTAGGTAGAAGTCGTTTTAAGGGGAAAGTCCTACACACAGCGTCAGGATTGTGACAAGTGGTATTGACAAGGAAGTGTGGAAGGAACTTGGGGTCCCACAAGGCTGGGTTTGAATCCAGGCTCAGCAACTTTGGGCAGAACATCTAATGTCTAAGAGCCCCTACTTCCTCATCTATAAAATACGGATAAAACTGCCTAGTCTACAGGCCTGTTCTTTGGATTCAAAATTAGCAGTAATGGCACACATTGAATGTTCTGCACAGTAGGCACAGTAAGGGGTAGCTGTTGTTGCTGCCATAACTGGTAACCAGTAGAGGGCACCAAACTACTCCATAAATGAACCCGGCCCGGTGTACTCACCACAGGTGCCAGAGGGAGATACATACATACACACACACACACACACACACACCTTTTACATTGGAAAGTTAGAAATTACATTTTACATTGTACTATTAGGCAGGGGGTTCATTTAATAACAAAGGCAGCTTGGAGTAATGGAAAGAGCACCCCAGAGAGGAAGGCTTCCAGTACGTGGGTTCTTGTCCTTGTGCTGTGTGACCTTGGGAAAGTATGGACCCGTTTTTGAAGCCTGAGAGGGTCAAACCATAATCTCTAAGGGACCTTCTAGATGTCTATGACTAAGATTCTGGGACAAACATATTTCACGAAGCATGCAGGTGGTCAGGGTCGCGATGGGGGGAATGGACTAAACGACCCCTGGATGCCCTCCTGGGGCTGGGATTTGATGGTTTGTACACAGTCACAGGGAGCCTCGTACGGGCTAATCCTGGCCTTACAAAGGAGTGTGGTTAGAGTCGTTGGGTGGTGGCGAGGTTTTTCTGCAAGCACACACGATGCTTATCATCTTTTGTGCAGGTTGATGCCGAAGCCCCAGAGACCACCCAGCCTGACAAAGAAAGGAATTTTTGTCTGCAGTTGACAGCCTTCAGGTTGAAGGCTTTCCATTTGCCCCGGAGGCTGTCACTCGCAGAACAATGGCGACGAGCAGGGTGGCTCTCACCTGAGACTGGCGCTGCTGCGGGGGAGGGGGAGTGACTGCTGCCTTTCCTCCCAGGACGTGGAGGCGGTAAGATCTCTCAGCCAGCAGCAGGCACGCAGCGGCAGACGTGCCTGGAGAGGCTGTGGAGGATTATTTTCTGCGTGGATGGGGTCTCACTCTACAGATAGAAAGCAGTAAGTGCTTAGGACATCGCTCTTCATTTAAAAAAATTATGATGAATTACTGATACACACAAAACATAAATCAATCTCAAATCATTATGTTGGGTGAAAGAAGTCAGACACAAGAGATTACATACTGTATAATCCCATTTTTATGACCTTCCGTAGAAGACAAAACTAAGCTATGGTGCTAGAAATTAGATCAATGGCTGCTTCCTTAGGAGAGGGAAAGGTTGACTGCAAAGGGACAGGGAGGAACTTCCTAGGGGGTAGAAACTCTGTCTTGACTGAGTGATGATGAGATGGGTGCACCTTTGTGAAACTCTGCACTGTACACATAAAATCACTGCATTTTATTGTATGCAATTATATTTCAATAACACTGATAAAAACTCAACTGTAAAAACAAGTTTAGGGAATTCCCTGGTGGCCCAGTGGTTAAAACTCAGTGCTTTAACTGCCATGGGCCTGGGTTCAACCCCTGATCAGGGAACTAAGATCGCACAAGCCGTGTGGCACAGCCAAAAAAACAAACAAACAAAAAAACAAGTTTAATGACTTTCTCATTCTCAAAAGAAATACTTGTTGGGAGTTCTCTGGTAGCCTAGTGGTTAGGATTCCGGGCTTTCACTGTAGGGGAACTGAGATCCTGCAAGCCACATGGCACAGCCAAAAAAAAAAAAAAAAATGTTCACATTAGAAGACTGAGAAAATGCAGATATGGTGAAAAATAAAGAAGAATCATCCATAATCCCATCACCCAGAAGTAAACACGGTTATCATTTTGATATGGGTAGTGCCAGACCTTTATTTTCACAAAAATGAAATCATAATCTGCATTATCATTAATTTATTTATGCATTAAATTGGCAATATAGGTACATAAGTAAAACTTCAAAAGGTACAAAAGGTCATAAAGTAGAAAATAAATCTCTCTCCCAGTCCCCCCTCCCTAGAAGCAATCACTCGTATCATTTACTTGTATATTCTCCTGAAGATATGTTATGCGTTTACAAGCATATATGCGTGATGATCCTTAAGGAAAAAAAAATGGTAGCATACTCCATACACAATTTGTACCTGTATTAACCTATACATTTTAATATAACATGACAGGAATATCTTTCCATGTTATTGAAATTTTTCTACAGTGTCATTTTTAAGCAACCTTTGATTCAAGTAGAACATAAAAACCAAAATATGCAAAAATTATAAGTGTAAAGTTCAAAGTGTTTTCATAAATTGAATCTATTTTTATATCCAGTACCAATATAAAAAATAGATCATTACCAGCATTCCAAAAAACCTTTTGGACCTTCTCCTAGTCACTGCCTCCTCTCCTGCAAAAGAAGCCACTATCCTGACTTCTAATTTCTAATGAGTTTTGCCTGCTTTTTGAACTTTATACAGTATTCATATACTGATAATAGAATTATACAGTATTTATTCTTATGTCTGTATACTTTCACTCAACAGTATATGAATGAGATTAATTCGTGTCATTGCATATAGCAACATTTCATTCACACTTAACTGCCACATAGTATTCCTTTGTATAAATATATCACAATTTATTTATCCATTCTGCTGTTGAGGGACATGGGGGTTGTTTTCAGGTTTTGACTGTTATAGATGCTATGAACATTCAGTAGATGTCTTTTGGTGAACATATGTATACATTTCTGTTGCATATACGCTTAGGAGTGCAACTGCTAGGTCATGGATATGCATATATCCAGCATTAGCAGAAAAAAAAAAAAAGTCTCCAAAATGGTTGCACCACTTTACACTCTCTCCTGCAGTGTATGAGAGTTCCAATTGCTCTACATCCCACCTACAAAATCAACTTTAATGGCTATGTAGCATTTCATTATACAGACATGCCATACTTTATTTTACCTGTTTCCTGTAGTTCAGGGATTCCTAACTCTTTTTGAGCCAGACACACTAGCATTCTGATAAAGCTTGAGGACCCCTTCTCAGAATATGACATAGTAAAATATGAGTTTTATTATTAACATACTAAATGATAACATCTAGCAGCAGGTCTAAAATCACAGTAGCATCGAAATTTCAAAATGAGCATAAACAGTAAAATGCTTATTCCCCTTCTGTGCTGCTTTTCCTGTGAAATGCATATCTTAGCTTTTGCCAATTTTTTTTTTTTTTTTTGCGGTAGGCGGGCCTCTCACTGTCGCGGCCTCTCTCGTTGCGGAGCAGGCTCCGGACGCGCAGGCTCAGCGGCCATGGCTCACGGGCCCAGCCGCTCCGCGGCATGTGGGATCTTCCCGGACCGGGGCACGAACCCGCGTCCCCTGCATCGGCAGGCGGACGCTCAACCACTGCGCCACCAGCGAAGCCCTTGCCAATTTTTAATGGCCTATTTATTTTCTAATTTTTATATAAGCACCCCTTGTGTATTAGAGATACTACCCATCTATGTGAAATGTTACAATTTGTTTCGTTTGTCATTAGCTTTGCCGTTACATTTGTTTTTTAAATAACGGCTTTACTGATGAAAAAAACCTCACATACCATAGAACTCACTCTTTTCAAGTATACAATTTGGTGGCTTTTAGTATACATCAGCATGTTTTCAGGGCTTATCCATGTTGTAGCAGGTGCCAGTACTTCATTCCTTTTTATGGCGGAATAATACTCCATTGTATGGTATGGTAGACCAAGTTTTTATTTATCAGTTGATAGCCAAGTGGGTTGTTTCTACTTTATAGCTATTATAAAGTACAAATTTGTATGTAACAAGTTTTTGTGCACACATATATTTTCATTTATCTTGGGTATATACCTAGGAGTGGAATTTCTGGGTCATATGATAACTCTATGTTTAACACTTTGAGGAACTGCCTGACTATTTTCCAAAGTCACTGCATCATTTAAAAATCCCACTAGCCATGTATGAGATGTTTATGGTTTTTTAATACATAAAAATTTTTAATTTTACATAGAAAAATAAATCACACCCATGTTTTTCTTTATGGTTTCTGTCTGAGTCATTCTTAGAAAGGCTTTCACCATTACAAAATTATAGAAATAGCCATATATATATATTTATACACACACACACACACACATACACACACATACTATGTACTTCTATGTTTTTCATTTTTGTAATTAGAAACTTTAAACAACCACTTGGAATCTACATTATGCAATGCCAGGTCTTCCTACTCTCTCTGCCATTTTGATGGACTTCTGAATCCATTTCTGTCTGCCTTATAATTAATGGCAATTTTCCCCAGATTCAGAGGTGTGGTGAATTGCTGTTGAACTCTTTTCTTGTTTCTTCAGTTTTTATGGCTGTTTCAGATACTTCTAACCATATGCCTTTTTTCTTTTTGGCATATGATTTTTAAATAAAGTGCTCATCTGAATGTATTTTTCAGTGGTAAAAACATTTTATCAGAATTGGGAAAAAAAAAAAAAAGGCTATGGGACTTCCCTGGTGGCGCAGTGGTTAAGAATCCGCCTGCCAATGCAGGGGACATGGGCTTGAGCCCTGGTCCAGGAAGATCCCACTTGCCACGGAACAACTAAGCCCGTGTGCCACAACTTCTGAGCCTGCGCTCTAGAGCCCACGAGCCACAACTACTGAGCCCAGGCACCACAACTACTGAGCCTGTGCTCTAGAGCCCGAGAGTCACAACAACTGAAGCCCACGCGCCTAGAGCCTGTGCTCCGCAACAGGAGAAGCCACCGCAATGAGAAGCCTGTGCACCACAACGAAGAGTAGCCCCTGATCACCTCAACTAGAGAAAGCCCATGTGCAGCAACGAAAACCCAATGCAGCCAAAAATAAATAAAATTAAAAAAAAAAAAGGCTATGGATGGTGTTCTAGACACACTTTATTTCACGTGTCCTGTCTTTCCCTGCTTTCATTGTCTTTAGAGTGAATGGAAGCCCTGTGTTTGGTAAGAAGACAAAGATTGGCTGAATAAGTAGTGAAGGGACTAGAGGGGCTGAGAGAAGTTTGGGAGTCTTTGGGGAACATTCACTAGGTTTTCCAGCCTGTCCTCTGTTTTTTCTCACTCTACCCACCACCTCACAAACAGAAAGTGGACTGTTTCCACTTGTAATAGTGTAACGAAGCCTCACATTTCCAACTTTTCATATCACTTTTATTCTGTTTTATCCTTACTGCAATCCTAGGAGGTTAGATGGGACCAGGGCTCATTAGCCCCATTTTACGGATGAAGAAACGGAGCCCCCAAGAAGGGAAACGCTGAAACCATAAGGATGGGGCCTGGTAAAGTGGCATCTTAACAGTCTAGGACTCCGGACTTAAAGCCTCGAAAACCCCTGTTCAGCAGGGAAAGAGGGTCAAAGGTCCAGGGTGTGTACACATACAGCCCTCAAAAGGAATGTGGGGTTTTGTGGTTTGAGTTTTTCTTCCCCTTTCTAAGCACGCTTCGCATGCCAGCAAAGGGCGTGCGTATGTGTGTTGGGGGATGGGACGGGTGAGTCTCAGAATTGCATGTCATTCCTAAGCCACTTTATAAAGGACATCAAAGCATGGAACATGTCATGAAGTTCACAAGTCCCTTCTGGCCTTCTGGTGTCTCATCAGAGCCCAGCTTCTGCAAGAGAATGATGGAATGAGTGGAAACTAGGCTTCGGTTCCATGTGACATGACTCATTAAATGGTTTACTGTGATCTGTACCTGTGCTTCAAATTCATAAAATACCCCTTTTGTGACAATAGAGAGAGACAAACTCTGCTTCGTGGGTTCAAAAATAAAAGTTGAAAAAATAAAGTCTTTGCATGCCTGTGACACTGCATATCCCAATGTGAAGCGTCCTTTGGGGGAGGAGGGAGATTTCCTGGTCAAATGCTTTGAGCAAATGCCACATATTGCACACCCCTCTTGGAGATTCACAGTGAAAATCAATATATTTGAGGCTCCAAGAAGTCAAGCAATGAGGAGGCATATTGAATTCTGTACCCCGGGGTTTACCTAGCATCTCTAACCACTGACCTCTTTCCTCAGGTGACATCCAAGACTTCTTGCCCAATAACGGTTCCACAGAACCTAAGTTTGCATAGCGCTGCTATAGAACATACGTTTCTACTACATCTGTGTAAATATTAATACATTCCTCCATTAATTCCAATCTATGACTTTGAACAAGCTGACAGTGTTTTTTGAGCCTAAATATAGGTTAAATTCTATTACAACAAACCCCAAGAGGCTGCCCCAATTCTTTTACATTTGTGCTGTGCTTCTAAATGTATCAAATATTCCTTGTTATAAGCGTACAATTTTCAGAAACTGAATGCATTTTTGATCATGCAGACATTTTTATTGTGTAAGAAATTTATTATAATATACTTTCATCTGTACTGTACTTATTGAGTGGTTGAACTTGATATCTCTATCTAGTACTCATAAAATATCTTATTTTCAAAATTGCCCATATTATATCATCATCAATTTTTATTGAAGCTGTATATGTAATTTTCATGAAAATATTTAAGTGGATTTTCCCTTTGGGGTATTAAAGTATATCTGAATAGAATCTTTGTTATTACAGGAATAATTGATGAGCCCTTTTAAGTTTTTACAAAATACAGAAAAGCAGAAAAAAGACCGTTATCTATTCTCTCAAATACAACCACTATTGGCATTTTCACCTATGCATATATAGTTTTGACATAGTGGAGATCCCACTTTGCAATGTTGTCTCTTACTTATTGACTTAACATTATACCAAGAGCATTAGCATTTACTTCTATATTTGACGAATGTATAAACAAAGAAAACAATTTAAGATGAGATTCTGCCTTCCAAGAGACATTGGTGGTTTCAATTATGTGGAGCCCAGGAGTAATGAAGAGCTTCCTCACAGGATGCAGAGAAGTGCAGGGCTGCTTAGATGACCCTGAGTGTCAGTGAGGCAGCATCTTGGCCCCCAGCAGTGCCCCCTCCCTATAGCTAAGTCCTCTTGGGTCCCCCTGGAAGTTCCTCTAACCCCAGGTCCTAGGACCATCCCCTCCCCCACTCAGACTTAAGTCAAAGAACCACGGTCAGGAGAGACAGGTGAATTCACACTTTACATTATAGAGAAAATCGAGATAAACAACCTTCCCTCAACCACCAAGATTTGCTTTTCCCTTTCTCCCACATTGGCTGTAATATGAACAACTACACATTACCTTATAGTTTAAAATCCCGATAAAATACATATTCTAATGTGGTCCTGGTGAGAGCCTTTTACAGATGAGGTAGTTGAGACTCAAGGGGCTTAAGTGATTTGGCCAAGACCCCTTTCAGCAGGTAAGTAATAGCTCCAGAATCCCAGCCCTGGTCTCTGGAGTCGCAGTCTCTGGCAGAGACTATGCAGACCTGCACCCCTGCTTTCAGGCAGGCATAAAATGCCATATAAAATGTCAAACCAAAGTACAGCTGTCCTTGGCCGTGGGGAATTGGAAGGTATTTCAGTCCAACAGAATGAATGGGCTTATTACAAAATCCTTCTAATTCCTCAGTCAGCTTGTCTGAGCCACAGTTCTGGGCCCCCCGTTGCTGGGTATTCATCTATGGCTGACAGACACTGCACATGGAGAATAAAAAGCACGCAGGGCTAGGAGGTGGCTCTGGGTCTCATAATGGCCACAGGTGTGATCAGATGACAAAGATGATGGCAAAGACCGACCTACCTCTCTGAGCTTTTACACAGCTAGGAGGATTTGTTGTGTGGGGCAGCTTTCATTTGCCTGCCTGTGTTTTCCCTGGGAAAGGAGGACGCTCAAAAACATCTCCAAGGGCTTCCCTGGTGGCGCAGTGGTTGAGAGTCCGCCTGCTGACGCAGGGGACATGGGTTCGTGCCCCGGTCCGGGAGGATCCCACATGCCACGGAGCAGCTGGGCCTGTGAGCCATGGCCGCTGAGCCTGCGCGTCCGGAGCCTGTGCTCCGCAACAGGAGAGGCCACAGCAGTGAGAGGCCCACGTACTGCAAAAAAAAAAAAAAAATCTCCAAAACTTTGAATCTGCAGGGCAGTGCAGGCTCAAAACCGAGTAAGAAAAGTTTAGAAAAAAATTAGAGTGAAGCTTAAAGAGCATTCTAACCAGGGCATGTGCAAGACTAGGGTTGGAATTTGCTGGTGACAACCAGAGAATAGTAAGAAAGGAACAAAATGTATTTGTTTCTTTAAAACAGATAAACTTCACCATGAAATGCATGCTCCTTGCCATTTGACATCATTACAAATAAATAAAGTTTCCCAAATATAGGGCCCCAAATGGAACCTTTCAATTTTTTATTCTAATCCTTCACGTTTTCCTGAAAGACTGGGCCGGAAGATGTAATTTCCCAGTCTGGGTCTCACTTCCCCTGTCCTTAAAATGAAGAATTTTGAACACACAACCACTTAGGGTCCTTCTAGTATAGTTTCTATTATTTTTACATAAATTCAGCTTAACAAACACCATTGGACACTTATCCTATAGCATTTCTTGTTCCTGGCTCAGACAGTGCAGAAGATGCTCGTTTCCTGCCCACATAGAGCCACTGTTCGCTAGGGGGGGATGAGACTAGTGGAGAGGCCTGTAATACAAAGCCAAGCCTGGTGTGTGTACATATGTGTGTGTGTGTGTGTGTGTGTGTGTGTGTGTGTGTGCGTGTATGGTACACGAGATGCAGTGGGCCAAAAGAGTGCTAGAAGTAGAGAATCCGGCTTTGAATGCTAAGTCAAGGCGTGGGCAGTTCATTTGGTGGGTACTGGGGAGCCACTGAAGGCCTGAAGGAAGAGATGTAACGTCATCAGAATTGTACTTTAGAAATATTAATCTGGCAAAATGGGCCTATTGGTTTTCCTAAAGGCCTCCCAGGTGGCAAATGGAGGAGTTGAAATTAGAACCCACCCAGGCTGACTCCCAAGCTTGGGCATATAACTCTCCAAGAAGGCCACAGAAACACTCTAGATGAGCTTCAAATTGACAACCTCTTAGACTGTTTAGACACCAGCGTCCTATCCGGAGGGATACACTGGGGGAAAATAACATCTGACAGGAAGGGGTGAAGATTTACTTGCTAATTCCTAGGTATTGAAAGCTGACCCCTAAAAGACATGTGCACATCCTAATCCCTGGACCTGTGAATGTTACCTTGCATAGCAAAAGACTGAATATTACCTTGTAGAGCAAGAGACGTGACTAAATTAAGGATCCTGAGAGAAGGAACTTATTCTGGATTATTTAGACAGCCTTACATGCATCCCATGTATCCTTATAAGAGAGACACACAGAGAAGAGGAAGAAGCAATGTGACCACAGAGACTGGAGTGATGTGGCCACAAGTTAAGGAAAGCCTGAGGCCACCAGAAGCTGGAAGAGGCAAGGCATGGATTCTCCTGAGAACCTCGGAGAAGAGATTGACCTTGCGACACCTTGATTACAGACTTGTGGCCTCCAGAACTGTGAGAGAAGAGATGTCTGCTGTTTTAAGCCACCAAGTTTGTGGTACTGTGTTACAGCAGCCACAGGAAACTAACATACGAAGCCACTTTTTGTTAAATTTAATTAATTCATTTCAACTGGTAATGCATGCATATGGGTCAACATTTTGAAAGGGTAAAGAATATATACTGAAAAGGAAATCTTCCTCCCTTCCACACCCACCAGCCACCATTTCCTCCCATTAAATCTTGTGTGTGTGTGTGTGTGTGTGTGTGTGTGTCTGTGTGCATGTGCGCAACTACAGATTTGCACATTTTCCCAAAATAATCTGGAAGGTAGCATGTGGTCATGCGGTAGCAAAAACAGACCTTATCTGGGCTTCCCTGGTGGCGCGGTGGTTAAGAATCTGCCTGCCAATTCAGGGGACACGGGTTCGAGCCCTGGTCCGGGAAGATCCCACATGCTGCGGAGCAACTAAGCCTGTGCCCTACAACTACTGAGCCTGCATGCTGCAACTACTGAAGCCCACGCTCCTAGAGCCCATGCTCTGCAACAAAAGAAGCCACCACAATGAGAAGCCCATGCACCACAACGAAGAGGAAACCCCGCTTGCCGCAACTAGAGAAAGCCCACGCGCAGCAGCGAAGACCCAATGCAGATATGGAGACTCCTCTGGACAAGCTCCCTAACCTCAGAGGGCCTTGGTCTTCCTCTCTGTAAAGGGGGGATGATGATGTTTCCCACCTCTAGGACTGCGGTGAGGATTAAGTGAGATGACGTGGGTGAAGCTCACAGAAGAGACTGGTATGTGACTGCATAGAAAGTTCCCATCTTGTGAACTACTGTCGCTGCTGCTTCTGTGGCCTGTTGGGGGCGCTTCTCAGCTCAACACCTCTCCACTTGCAATCAGCCAGCACATCTTTTGCTGACAAGCTTAAAAGAGATGGCCGCATTCTTGTCATTCCAGGGTTATTTCTGTCTGTCTGTGGGCTCTTCTTTCGGTGTTGATGGAAAACAAAGGTTACATAACATCAATAAGCCAATTCTTAAAACCCATAAGGAGAAAGTAAGGAGCATGAGAGGAAAGCAGATGTGCCTGGGTTACAAAGACAGGATTCTGGGCCTTCACCCACACTGTTCCTTCACCTGCAATGCCTTGTGGAGTACAAAAATTCTAATGGCAACCTTGCATTGGGGTCTTCAATGTAACAGAAAGAACACTGGAGCTAGGGAATTCGAACCCACTTACACTGCAACTTTGGCCAACACGCTTCCACTCGGTGAGCCTCAGTCATTTTAATCTACCTATCTCAGAGTTGTCACGTGGGTTACAAAGGAGGAGCCAGGGACCAGCTTAGACATTAGCTACTCCATCGCTTATTTTACAAATGAGGAAATCGGGATCCAGAAGGGACAAGTTGCCTGCCCAAGATTACTCAAGGAGTCAGTAGCTGAGTTGGGGCTGGAACTCAACCTTCAAGAAACACCCCTTTTCTCTTTAGCAGGCTGATGAGACATATGTGATGAACCATCATATACTACATAAATGTCATTTGAGGTCACTGGTCTTAATGATGGCTACACCTTGCTCTACCTGTTTCTTTTTCTAAAGTTCTATCCAAAATGGATGCAAGTCCCAAGCCTCTGCTTTTTAGCCTTTGAAGGAAGGGTATGGGGTATCTGAATTGCCCCTACCACTATGGGCCTCTGTTCCTAATCCCCACCGGCTGCTCCTGACCCCACCCCTGTGTGCCCCTGGATCAGGAATGCAGGGAATGAGCCTGTGCATAAGGCCACTTGACCTCCTGCAGGGGGACATGGTGACGGGGACAGGGCACGGGGAACCTTTTAGTGGCAAATGATTCTTACTTGGACCGGGTAAACATTCTTTAAACCCACACATAACTCTCAAATATTTGTCTCCCTGACTTGGACTTCATTCTTTCCAAATTGTATGAAACTGGAAAACAAGTTGGGGGGTTTCTAATAAATGTTTACCACCATCCAATGTGAAATGTCTTCTTTCTTTTTACCTATCATTAAAAATAAAACAACAGACTATACTATCTGGTGAAACAAGGCTGTTTACATTGTGTGTGGGGGGAAACTGCTATTTGCATTAGCAGGTATGGGCAGAAAGGTGATTGGTCACCTTACCCTACAATAAGTAACTAGAGACATCCAACACTATGTTTCCCTTCTCTCATATCTAGAGACACCAGAAATAAACAAACTCAGTAGAATTTAAAAGAATCAGTTTTCCCTTATAACAAATTAGGTGGTCTAGAACAACACAGAGAGGTCTCCTGGGAACTACCAGTGTATCTTAAACTTTCATTTGTTTTTCATGTTACTAAGTAGTATCCTTTCATTTCAGCTTGAAGAGCTCTGTCAGCATGATGATTCTTATTACAACCAAGCTTTACCATGATGGTTGCAAAATGATAATCTTCCAGCCCTAGCACTCCCTTCACATTTATTGGTTGGCATTTTACTGTAAGCAAGAGCCCTTGCCTCTTCCCTGTGTAGTCACCCGTTTATTATCAGTACAGATTCATAGATTCCTATTTTTTCAGTGGTTTATTATTCCTTATTTTCTTAATTATTTTGATGTTCAAATTATCCCAGATTTGGCTGGTGGGCTCCTCTTTAAGATGATTCCTGTCTCATTCTGACTTACCCCCACCTTTTTTTTTTTTTTTTTTTTGAGCACTACCTTACTTTCCAGCATAAGACGGACCAAGCTCATCTTGTGAAAGAAAAGCATGGAGATTAGAAAAAAAGAAAGTGGCACTTACATATCAATAAAGATGACTGCACATTGTCAAAGTATGGGTATTAACCAAGAATAATTATTCTAAGTATTTAACACACAAAGAAATAATTATGCATAGAAAAAAGAAAGGACTAGAAGAAAATGCTAGAAAACTAGAAGAAACTCGGTTGGAATTATGAGAATTTTCTCATATTGCTCTTTTTTTCTGTATATCCCAGATTTTATGTGGTGAGAATAAATTATAACAGGAAATTTTATGTAAAAGTTTTTTTTCTTAAGAATAATGGAGGGCTTCCCTGGTGG
>RJWK010021397.1:0-30706 GCA_004363435.1 Platanista minor
CCCACCCCCCACCCCCCGTCCCCTGTCCCCTGTCCTGTGGCCCCCACCACACCTTGGACGGTTGGCTCTTTGCCCAGTGAGACGACTCACATTTTCACTCCAAAGTATCCAGAGCCTGTGGTCTTGCCTCTGCTGGTCACAGGATTTGTCCTGAAGGTGCCGAGAAGCGCCCAGAGGAGCCCCGGGCCCCCTTCCCCTCTGCCGTTAGCACCCATGACACCTCCGGTCCTGTCACATCGCTGGCCGGAGGAGCCCAACAGCTGGTGACCGTCTGAACTTGCAGCGCAGAGGCTCTGCGGTGTCCCGAGTGGGAGTGTCTCATCCAGCAGAACGGAGACCTTCAAGACGGACAAGCCCAGAGCTGCAGAGAAGAGAACAAAAGCATGTGGCTGGTTCTCGGGCCAAGATTCAGGGCAGCGACAGGTTACCCCTCGCTCACCTGTCCTGGGGCAGCTCCAGCCGCCTGCCCCCGCGCATCCCCGTCTGCCAGCGCAGCCTCTCTCCCGGGTCCCGCCAGGCAGACGCACAGGGAAGAGGAGAGCCTGACGCTTCTGCACGGAAATAAAACCCTACCCCTGCTCACACCTCCCCAGCCGGAGCGCAGCACATGGCACCCGAGTCCCACAGGCTAGGGCATCCCGCAGACGCAGAATGACACAGGCCACACCCCACGGGCCCGGGTGTCGCGGACGCACGTTGTGCGCGACCAGCTCGAAGCACAGACTGCATGCCACGGGGCACCCCATTAGGACGGACCCCGGTCACTGAAGCGTCAGAAGTCGTTTCTCCTCCCGTCAGGCCGGTGGCTTCTGGTTGGGGCTTGCTCAGAGCTGCCAGGCTTCCCTTGCAGTAAGATAAATCCCTTCTTGACGTAACACGAGGTGGGCGGCGGGCAGTCAGCTGCCAGTGAAGTCCACAGACCGTGCTGCCAGAGCCGCAGGGGCAGGAAGGAAGTCTACCCCCGGCACGAGCGTGTCAGGATGAGGACAAGCATTTCCCCTCGAGGACGGGGGTCCGGTGCCAGCAAGCTGACGCCCAGAAAAGGGGCCGCGCTGGAAGCTAAGTCCTGGGCCCACGTCTGATAAGGTGGGGTCCGGCCCGGCCACACCAGCCGGGGCTGCTCTGGTCGCTCAGCTCCGGGTGGGGATCTGTGCTTCACCCAGCCCCTCTGTCCCCTGCCATGCTGTACTCGCTGAGTCGGCTGGGAAGAGAGGCAGGCCCATAGCCACCAATCGCATCCCGCCCTGGGCAGGGGCACCTGAGATACACACTACAGAGAAAACACCATGAGCCCGTCGTGTAGCAACGTGTGGGCCCAATGGAGCACAGACTGGGGAAGAAAGCTGACCGAAGGAAACATCAAGGGTCCTATCACAGGTGACGGGAGGCCCAGGGGAGGGGAGGTTAGGACAGAAAAAACTATTGGACAGAATAACAGCCAGAGTTTTCCCAAATCTAACAGCTCAGATATCCAAGAAGCTCAACTCGCCACAAGCAGAAGAAATATAACAAAAATACAGCAAGGCACTTTACAAAAAATTCTGGAAGCCACTGGTAAAGAGGTAATCTTAAAAGCAGCCAGAGAAAAAGAAAATATTATCATGGAACAAAGGCAAGAGTGACATGCATGTGGCAACCTGGCTCTGCAGAAAGAACTGGTGTTATTTAAAGAGAGACCGTGAAAACTTAAAAACATATTTCAAGGCTTCAGAGAAAACAAAATAAAAACATAGAGGTATTATTAGTTAATAAGCCTATAGATAAATAAAATGGGATAGTTTAAAATAATAATTTCACCCAAACTAAGCAGGAAAGTAAGAAGAAAAAAATAAAGAACAAAGGGCAGACAACACAAATAGACAACAAACAGCAAGTGATGAACTTAAATCCAACCGTACTAGTAATTACATTAAATGTAGACTAAAAACTCCTAAATGACAGTTACTAGACCAAATTAAAAATCTAACAAAAAACCCTACCTATATGCTGTTTAAACACATATTGAAAGTTCAAAAAAAAAACAAAAAACGGAAATATATGTAATGTGCAAACATAACCACAAGACAGCTGATGTAGCAGGATTGATAATATCACACTAAGTGACCTTTAAGATGACGAGGATTACGGTGTCAAAGACAAACATTGCAGAGCCATAAAGGGTTCAGTTCACCCGAGGACACAGTCATCCTAAAGGTGTACATCCCCAGTGACATACCTTGAAATATACTAAGCAAACATAGAATGAAAAGAGGAAATAAATAAATCAGCAAACATAGTTGAAGATTTTCACACAATTCTTTCAGTAGTCTATAGAACCACCAGGGAAAGAAACACAGTTTTGTAGAAAATTTGAAAAGCCCTGTTTACCAAGTTGACTTAATTGCCATTAAAAATGCACATGAAGCAGTTGGCAAAATAGACTCTATGCTTGGCTCGAGAGTAAATCTCAAAATATTTAAATCGTACAGTGTATGTTCTCTCATCCAAAGGAAGCCGCCCATATTCCAGGGGCAGAACCGACCTCCATGGCCCCCCAACCACACGGGAGTCTGGCAGGGGTCTACCACAGGATTGTCAAGAGCTGCTCGGGCTCTGATTAGTTCTTTTAAATTTAATAAACGTTAATGAGTCCACAATTTTGCTTCTAGTCAAGATGGAGGGGCAGAGGCTGCCCTCCTGGAAAGGGTGCTCAGGTGGAAACTCAGATGGGTTTTGCCTGAGTCGTGAAGAAATCGTAACCCCCTAGGCAAAACTCGACTCTGGTCTTGCCACCCAAAGCTTAAAAGCAAGACCTGAAAGAATGACCAGACTCTCTGTAAGTAGCTTACCTGCAGCCCAAAGTTCGAGAATATTCAGAGGAAGATACAACTACCCAGCATCCAAAGGGTCAAATTCACCATGACGTGCATCCCATCAGAGGTCACCTAGATGCAAAAAAGCAGGAAAGATGATCTATAATCAACGAAAACAGACCCAGAAGTGACTCAGGTGATGGAATTAGTAGATGACGGCATTGACAATCATTATGCAAAATCCGTGTTCAAAAGCTAGCTGGAAGCAAGACTAACCATGTGTAGTTAAGCCATGACGGATGTCTTTTAAAAGACACAAATCTAAATTCTACAGAAAAGAGCTACGATGTTTGTGACGCAAGATACCCTGGCTGAGATTAAGGGTGGCTTTGACATCACAGAGGAGACGGCAAGAGAACTTGAAGAGTAGCAGTACGAACTATTCAAAACAAAATAGAGAAAAAAGACAAAAATTTGCACTGAGCACCAGTGAGTGTGAGACTTCAAGTCGCCTGATATATATACCACTGGAGTCCCAAGGGCAAACAAAAATATTTGAAGAAATACTTTCCCAAATTCAGTACAGACTATAAAGCCCTGGGTCCAAGGAGCTCAATGAATTCCAAGCACAGGCGCCGTGGAGGAAACACACCAGGAACATCGTAATCGAATGCTTAAAATAGATGATAAGGAGAAGGTCCTCCACCAGAGGAAAAGGACACAGGGCAACAACCACGTGCACAGAGCAGATTCTTCGTCAGAACAACAGAAGCCAGTGAAGCAACGTCCATAAAGTACGCAAAGAAAAAGAACACGGTCAACCCAGAACCCTTCACTCGGCAAAAATGTCTTTCACAACAGAGAAATAAAAATGTTTTTAGGCACAAAAGCTAAAAAACTTTGTCACTGGCTGGCAGACCTCACTACACAGTGTGTAAGTCCTTACAGCAGAAGGAAAGTGATTGCATTCTGAAATCTGGATCCACACAGAGGCCTGAGGAGGCTCAGAAGCTGTAATCATGTGGGTAAATAGAAACACTTGGTTCTCATCATTTAAATCTCTGTAAAGGATGATTGAGTATCTAAAGTAAAACTGACGATGCATTCTGGGGTTCATAACCCATAGGTGACAATGGCACAGAGGCCAGGAGTGGTGACTAGAAGTGGCCCCAGGTCTGTCCTAATGACATGTACAGCAGTGTGATGCCACTTGAAGGTGACACCAAAATGACACAGCAAAGGGATACGGCTAAGAGTCCAACAGGGGAAGCAGAACATGGGACTTGAAAACTCCTCAGTCTGAAGGGCAGCAGGAACGGTGGTAAAGGGGGACAGAGGGCACAGTGTAGCAGACGGTAGATTTAACCCAACTGTATCAGCACTACATTAAATGTAAATGGTCAAACACCCCAATCAATCAGCAGAAATCGTCAGATTGGATGTAAAAGCAAGAACCAACCACAAGACGCCTGCAAGAAGCACACTCTAGCCGGCCACCAATGGGCCAAAAGGAAAAGGACAGTGCCAACTCCATCAAAATAAGGCAGAGAGTAAACGCTGATCTCAGAGCCCAAGCGGTCAGTGGATGTAAGAAAGGTCACTTCACAGTAAGGATTCAGCTCCCAGGGGGACGTGGCAACCCTAAGATGTGTGCCTGACAAGAGAGCTTCCATGTGAACCATGCAAAGACGGCAGAACCACAAGGACTGTAAGACCAGTCCACATGGCTGTGCCTCAAGGTGTCACTACTTCTCTCCCAGTGACCCATAGGACAAGGGTACGAAACTGATCTATACCTTACACCATGGTAATTTAAAATGGATCTTATACATAAGGGTAGAACCTAAAATTTTAAAACTCTTAGAGGAAAACTTAGGAGAAAATTTTTGTGATCTTGGGTTAAGTAAAAATTTCTCAGATATGGCACTAAAAGCAGGATTCATTTAAAAATGTGATAAGTTGGGCTTCATCAAAATTAGTAACTTCTGTTCTTCAAAAGACGCTATTAAGCGAATGAACAGGCAATCCAAGATTGGGAAAGATATTGACAAAGCACCTGTTAAAGGACCTGTATCCAGAATATGCAAGGAACTCTCAAAACTCAATAATAATATAACAAACAAACAACCCAAATGTGCAGAAGATTTGAACATCCACTTAACAAGAAGTGATACTGATGGCAACTGCACACATGAAGGACTGCTAAAACACTTCAATCATTAGAGAAATGCCAGTTTAAACGGTAACGAGATACTACTGCACACTTATTAGAATGGCTAAAATTTAAAAGACTGGCCATTCTAAGTGTTGACAAGGATGTGGAGCAATGGAAACTCTTGCACTGTTCATGGAAATGTCAAACAGTATCACCACTTTGCAAAACAACTTGACAGTTTTTAAAAACAGTTAAACACACATCAACCAAATGACCCAGCCATTCCACAACTAAGCACTTAACTCAAGAGAGATGAAAGCACATGTCCACACAGAGACTTGTGCACAAGTGTTCACAGGGGTTTTATTTGTAAGAGTCAAACGTCCATCAACAGGTGAATGGATGAATAGACTATGCTCTATCTATACGATGGAATACTACTCAGCAATGAAAAGGAATTCACTGATTCGTGTAACAACACAGATTCAGCTCAAATATGCTGAGTGGGAGGAAGAGACCAAAAAACAGTCCTTACTGTAGGTTCCATTTATATAAAATCCTAGGAAGAAAAAAGGAATCTATAGCTGCCGGATGAGCGGTTGCCTGGGTGGGGTGGATAAAGATGGATACGCAGGAGCGCGAGGACTGTCTGAGTGTGATGAACGTTATCCTCATGGTGCTCATGTCCCACAGAAACGGCCTCCCAAATTGTGCACTTGAGACCCGCACAGTTTATGGTATGTCGGTTAAACCCCAATAAAGCTGTCTGTAGAGCGAGGACACAAATGGCAAAATAATGACAGAAAATACAATTAAGTTTTGTGCAGATGGTGGGATTACAAAGTTTCCTCTGTCCTCCAATCTCGTTCTTTTTCGGCATTGTTTTGGCTACTCTGGGTCCATATGCATTTTAGAACCAACTGGTTGAGCTGTTCAAAAGAGCCAGTTAGAATTTTGGTTGGAACTGGGTCGAATCTATAGTCAGTTTGGGAAGAAATTAACATCTTAATGATACTGAGCCTTTAGATCATGGACATGATCTTATCACTCCACTTCCTTCAGCCCTCTTAGTTCTTCAGCAGTGTAGTCTAGATTTCAACATTCATGTCTTGCACGCACACATTTTATGCCTGAGCATTTTGTTTTGGATACTGTTGTAAATGAAATTATTTTAAATTTTATTTTATAGTTGCTTCCTGCTGGTATATAGAAATACAATTGATTTCTGTGTATCCTATGACTTTCTAAATTCACTTGTTAACTCTAGCTTTTGTTTTGTAGATTCATTAAGATTGTCTCGGGCTTCCCTGGTGGCGCAGTGGTTGAGAGTCCGCCTGCCGATGCAGGGGACACGGGTTCGTGCCCCGGTCCGGGAAGATCCCACGTGCCGCGGAGCAGCTGGGCCTGTGAGCCGTGGCCGCTGAGCCTGCGCGTCCGAAGCCTGTGCTCCGCAAACGGGAGAGGCCACAACAGCGAGAGGCCCGCGTACCGCAAAAAAAAAAAAAAAAAAAAAAAAAGATTGTCTCCATAGGTGATTACATCATCTGCAGATAAAGTTCTTGTCATCAATTCCCCAATTTTCTTTGAACTCTCTTACCACACAACCAAACACTAGCCAATGTGTAAGAATCACTGAGACCCGTACCTCTGACTGTCCTATTCTTGGCTAAGGAACAGCCCTGTGCACTGCTCAGGTATCTGCCCACTGGGAAGATCTCCTTGTGTCTTCCGAGCGTGGCTGCAGTGCTGCAGCCTTCCACTCCCCGGTGGGATCGGTACACTGTGGGATCCATGTTCCCACAGTCAGATGGTCATAAGAAACACCCATGAAGCCCAGGTACGGGTTAAGGGGGTGATACCGATGCAACAAGGGGGCACCTGTTCCTGCAGCTTAGTTGTGTCTGCAGCACCCACCCGAGCCTGAAAGCGTGTATATTGCCTCCATGTGATGATAGCAAATTGCTGTCTGTACCAAACTTTACGGGTTGGCTGGTTAATTTACGATGGGCAGCTCAGCTTATATGCTAACTGAATTTCCATGAGTTTCTACTGCGGCTCAGCAGTATACTAATTAAACGGAGCATAAGGATTTCCAGAAGACTGTTCGGTTATTCTCCAAAACTCCAAGTGTTTGCACTGAGTCCCTGCAGGGGCTGCCAGGGGCTCCACGCTGCATCTCTATCTTCCAGAATCTTCCACGCCCCATGGGTCCGGCCAGGTCAGTGTTTCTCAGAGTGTGGCCCCAGAACCAGCAGCAGTGGCATCCCCCGAGAATTTGTTAGGAATGCAGGTCCCCAGGTCCCACCTCAGGCCTGCTGACTCAGAGTCTCTGAGGGTGAGACCCAGAATCCTTGCTTTGGGTGCGGGCCAGGGTTTACACGGGTGACTTGGGAACTGCAATAGGTCACAGCCCCCTCTTGCCAGTGCCGCTTGCTCTGGGCTTCCCTGGTGGCGCAGTGGTTGAAAGTCCACCTGCCGATGCAGGGGACGCTGGTTCGTGCCCCGGTCTGGGAGGATCCCACATGCCGCGGAGCGGCTGGGCCCGTGAGCCATGGCCGCTGAGCCTGCACGTCCGGAGCCTGTGCTCCGCAACGGGAGAGGCCACAGTAGTGAGAGGCCCGCGTACCGCAAAAAAAAAAATGAACACTATGAATAACTTGGGAAGCAGGCCAGCCCACTGGCCTCCTGCTCGGTCTCTGCAGCTGCCCCTGCGGGCTTGGCCGGTCTTCCCACCGCAGACCCTGAGCTGGCCTGACGGAAGCCCTTTGGGAAGCGCGGTCCTGGGCTCCAGCCTCGGCACGTGGGGAGCTTGGGGTGCAAGGTCCAAGCATCTATCTGGACAGGTGGCCACAGCAGCGTGGAGTGCCCGGGGGCGCTCCCAGGCTGCTGGCAGCTTTTCTTTACGTCTGCTCACCGCCCTTTGTCCCTCGGTGAGAAGCAGCCAGGCCAGGGTGGCCAGGACCCTCTGAGGGCAGGAGGCTGCTAAGCACAGAGCCCAGCGCTGCCCTGAGGGTCACCGCCTGAAGCGATTGTTATTTCAGTCCCTTTCACACTGTGTGAGGGTGGTCAGCAAGCAGAGGGGAGAACGGAGGCTGGGGCACCTCATGAACGTCGTGTGACCTGTGAACTTGGGTGAGGCCTTGTCCAGCCATCTGGAGCCCTGGCATCCTGGTCTGGTGTCGATGCCTGAAGCAGCATAGGGTCAGAAAGGGCGAGGGAGCTGTAGCAGAGATGCTCCCATGGGCTCCGAGCCCAGCGCCCAGGGAGGGTCCAAGCACCATGGTTCTGCTTGTCCCCTTACGTCTAAAGCAAAGCCAGAGGGAGTGAGGCCTGAACTGAGCCCCAAGTGCCCTGCTGGTGCCCTGAGCAGGGCACCACCCCCAAGAGCCCCTTCTTCCCTGAAAGCAGCAGGACGCCTGAAGCCAGCTCTCCTGCACCCCACTCTCCCCCCTCCAAGACTTTGCACGTCCAGATTAAACTAGCCTGAGCTGCTGGGACCACGTGTCGGGAGGTTCTGCCATGTTCTAAGCTGCTCCCTCGGGGATGGGCCTGTTAAGGTTCTTCTCTGTTGTGGGTTGAACTGTGCCCCCAAATTCAGATGTTGAAATTCTAAGCCCCAGGACCTCAGAATGTGGCCTTAATCGGAGCTGAGGTCTTTGCAGGGGTAATCAAGCTAAAATGGAGCATTAGGTCCAGCCCTGATCCAACATGACACAGACACACACACACACACACACACACACGACACCATGTGAGCGAGAAGCCAGAGATGGGGTGATGCTTCTACAAGCCAACGACTCCAAGGATGCCAGCAAACCCCCACAAGCTGGAGGGGGGCCTAGAACAGAGTGCCCCTCAATCCTCGAAAGGAGGCAGCCCTGCCGACACCTTGATCTCAGACTTCTCGCTCCAGAACAGAGAGAGGATGCTATTCTGTTGTTTAGGCCACCCCGTCAGTTATGGCAATCACTCTTAACACCTAGCCGGGGACCGACCCCATCACCAGCGTGGTGACACCTGAGCTCTCCAGCTCTTCCTAACAGAGCTTTGGGGTGGCGTCCCTCCAGCCAGCCACCTCCTGGCAGACGTGGCTCTGGGGATGAAAAAGCACCTCCCCTGCTGTTGAGCTGCTCTGCTCACTGGGCACCTCTACCCCACCCTCACCTGCAGGTGGCTTTCTGAAGCTCGGATAGGATTCTGCGTTTATCCACCACGGCTCCAGCCTCTCGGGAATCTCGAAGAGGCCTTGCCATCAGCGCATGCCCTTTGTCCTCCCGTGGACGGGGTACCTGTCGGGGGAGCACCCACGCTGCCTTCCAAGTCAGGGTGAAGCAGGCTGCTCAAGACAGGACACAGGGCAACGTCCAGCAGCGACCTCCTCGGTTGGCAGCACTCAGGTGGGCGTCACCAGTGGGGCAGAGCCGCTCTGGGGGCAGCAGCTGGCAGCCAGAGCCACAGGCTCTCCCCTGGGCCCTCCCACGGGCTCTGCGGCTGCAACTGGTCCACAGCAGACAGCGAGCAACTGCCCTGAGGGTCGGCAGGACGATACTCTGAGATACGTCGTCCATCCAGGGCTCTGAGCCAACAGCAGCCACGCCAATAATAAACTTTGGGCAAAGTTCCAAGCAGGCGAAGGCCGGCCATTTAATCAGCTCTAACGCCACACGTTCCACCCGCACAGGTGCCGACAGGGAGGACCCTGCCAGGGACGACGGAGGTGCGCAGGCGCCTGCTCTGTCTTCTGCGGTCAGGCTGCGGGCCCAGCTCCCACGTCATTCTGCTCCAGAGCACTCGGGCTCTTCGTCGTGAGTCACTGTTAGAAGGGAGGGCAGGGCGGGGCGGGGGCGCTCCTGGACGCACGCAGGGCTCTTCTCGGTGCAGGTTCGCTGTTGGGCTTGGGCCACAGCTGCTCCCACCGCCCCGGCCCCGGCAGGGTTTGCTGTGCTTCCCAGGTGTTTCCATCTAGTAGTATGTGTGGTCTTGACATGCACATCTGAGCTCACTGGCTCTGCTCTGTGTTCCTGTGACCCTGTCCATTAGGCCCAAACCTAGGACCACTCCTCCTTCTTGAAAGTCACATGGTGGAGCATCTGTGGGGAGAGCCCGCCTGCTGTGATGGCCACTGGTCACAGTTTCAAGGTGGCACGTCACCACCTTCTGAAATCCCTGTCCCCTCCCCGGTGTACGGAATGAATTGCATCCCCAAAATTCATGTTGAAAGCCTAACCCCCGTGCGATGGTCCTAGGAGTTGGGCCTCTGGGAGGTGGTCAGGTCACAGGGGCTGAGCCCTCATGAGTGGCACCAGTGCTCTTAGAAAGGTGGCTCCAGAGCACTTCTAGGTGCTTCTGCCATGTGAGGACTTGACTTCCAGCCAATATTTCCATGCTTGTAAGCCGCCCCGCCTGTGGCACTTTTGTTAGCGTAGCCAGCGGAAGCTGGGACCCTGAGTCGTGGGTTCTTCCGTGGATCCCAGTCCTGCCTGGAAGAGCAGCCCCTGCCGGTTCTTCCCTGGTGCCAGGTACCAGCCCTGTCCTGGGCACCAGCCCCTGGTGGGGAGGCTGCCGGAGGGGCAGTGAGGCGTGGTCCCCGGGATGAGCCAGGGTGCTCTGTGGGCCCCTGGTACAGGGACACTGCTTCTGTGGCACTGCCGAGGAGGGACATACGGCCCAGACAGAGTGGAGAGCAGCTGGCGTGGACACTCCTCTGCAGCGACCGCAGGGCAGGAAAATCAAAGCTTACACGGAGCGGGGAGGGGAAGGTTACGGCCCAGGCTTGGGTCACCGGGGCCTCCACCATGTGCAGAGACAGGGTGCCACCTACCTTGATGCTGTCCTGCCCCTGTGGGTCCTGGGCCTGCTTGGTGGTCTGGGGGGACTCCATTCCTCCGCATCATGAATGTGCAGTCTTGCTGGGGGTCATCTCAACAATGATTCCGAATCCGTCCGTTCTGAGCCAGTATCGACAGCGGTGGCTTTCCGGGCGGTCCCTGGAGATCGTGTTCCGATGCGAGCGTGATTCGAGCCCCTTGGTTCCAGTCGATTCGCGCTCCATGTGGGGAAAGCGCGGCGACGCTTCGCTCCTTGCCTGACGCGCGCGGACACGGCGTCCTGCGAGGGGGCGGCTCTCGGGCCACAGAAGGACCCACGTCTCCGCAGCCCGGATCCGGGCGAGGATCGGGCACCTCGCGGCCGGGGCGCAAGGCCGGAGTTGAGAAGGCAGAGACTCGGGCGGGCTCTGAGCCTGCCCGTCAGGGCAGGAGCAAGGGTCTCCGCGGCCCGGCTAGGGACGCCCCAGGACCCCAGACGCCAGACGCAGGATCCCTGCCCCCAGGCCGGCCCAACTCGAGTGGGACCGGCTGGTGGAGGAGATGCCCCCAGGGCGCCACACCTCGGGAGGGGAGGCCGCGGCGGGAGGAGCGAGAGTGAGCAGGAGAGGGGGAGGGAGGCAAGGCCCGGCTCGGTCCCGCGGGGTCCCGCGCCGTGCCCCGCGCGACCGCCGCCCAGCTCCCTCCCCGGGCGGAGAGGCGGGTGGGCCAGGGGAGCCCCCGCCCCAGGCAGATGCGCGGGGCAGCCCCGGGGGGCGCAAGCTCGAGTGGGAAGGAGACGGAAAACCGCCCGTCGCGGTCCTGCGAGGCCTGGGACCCAGGGGTGACCCTGCTGCCACTCGCCCCAGGTTCCAGGGCGCGCGACGCCTCGCGCAGAGCGCGCTGCCGGCAGCGGACTGGCGCCGGCGGTCGGCGCTCGGGGGGCGGGGCTCGGGGGCGCGTGCGGGCTCGTCCTCCGCCCACCCGGGGCGGCACGGAGGCGGAGCCGGGGCGGGTCCCGGCGACAAGATAAGAGCGCGGAGCGCAGCGGGACCCGAGCGGGAGCTTCCGCGGACGCTCGGTGTCAGGACCCCAGCAGAGCCGAGGCCGGGCCGCCCCGCACAGGTGCCCCTGCGCATCCTCCGGGCGCTCCGCTCCCGCCTCTGACCCCGAAGGCTGCGACCGAGGGGCGCCCGGCCGGGACGAGCACCGTCGGGGGGCGCCGTGTCCCGCAGGCTGCGGCGTCTCCAAAAGTCGCCAACGGTTGGGGTGCACAGCGCTGCGACAGTGCCATGGGCGATCTTAAGGTGAGGTGGCCGAGAGGTGCGAGCCCCGGAGCGGGCACTGGGCTGATGTGCGCCCCCGTGGCCCCTGGCCCCATCCTGCCCCAGGCTCGGAGAGACGGGGCAGGGGCCGGCTGTCCTCGGCTTCCCTGAGGCGCTGACCCCTGGGCCCCGCGGCTGTTTGTGGCTGACCCCTCCCTGCTGAACCAGACCTGCCCGGGGTTGGGGGCACCTGGGCAAGCGGTCCCCAGAGCCAATAGGGGTGATTTTCTCAGCCATCGCTTCTTCTCACAGGGCTTAGTCTTTGACTTTTAAGATGGGGCAGGGATGCAGGGTTGTGAGGTGCTGAGCGTCCAGGCTGTAGGGTCGGACTGCAGCTCTGTTTGTTCTGGGTGCAGAATCACACTTTCTAAGCACCACATTCGCTTTCTGTACCCAAACCTGGCCTCTGAGGCCGGGGCTTCAGGGGTGGGGTGAGCTCACCCGAAATGCAGAGCCGGGGTCTCCCTGGCAGGTGGTCCGGATGCGCCTGGTCCGGATGCGCCTGCGACGGCCGCTGTCAGAGCAAACCGGCTGGGATCTGGCGCTTGCACAAGCCCAGCCCTCTCCCTGGACCCCACTGCAGGCGGTCCCTCCCCTCCTCCCCACCCCCAAGTCCCTTCTGTCCCTCTTCATTCATCTCAGGAATGTGCTGTTGTGTTTGTCACAGAGACGTGGTGCATACAATGACATGTAGTGGGTTTCTGTTCAAACTTGGATGCAGAGGAAAATAACCCCTTTACCGCTGCCATCCTGCTACCTTCTGCTTCAGAGTGTGTGTGTGTGTGTGTGTGTGTGTGTGTGTGTGTGTGTGTACGTGTACACATGCAAGCATCTGCAGTGGAAACATCCAAATGCCAGAAGAAGTCATATTTGAAGCTGCCTGGGCCTCGACGGCCCCCCTTGCTTTCAGCCGTATAATTTCTGTGCTACACACTGTGTGTAATTTCTGTGCTACACTGTGTGTAATTTCTTCTGTTCTCCTTTGATCATTTTACCCAGAGTCTCATGAAGGTAACCTGGAGATGATTTCCCTGGTAAAGCTGCCACGTGCAGGAGCTAGTCCTGTAAACCCCCAGGTAAACCCTGACCAGGAGCTCTTGTCCCTGCCCAGCCCTGCCAGGTGTGGCCACAGGTGGACGTGGAATGTGCAGCCATTCCTGGAAGGAAACTCTTGTAATTGTTACTTTGAAACTTTGAATTCCTGTGGCTGACTCTGGTTTTAGAATTTTGCTTTTGACTTTGGTCTCTGGGTATAAAGAATGTATGTGCACTGTTGTGAAGACTCACTATTGAAAACTATTTGAAGATTGTCACATTACTCCCTGGCAATGTGGGAGTGCGGAGGTAGCATCTTGCATTATTACTAAATGAGAGAGGATGCAGCCTTGCACTTTGATGGGAATGGAGAGGGGTGTGGGGGAAGGAGGGAGTGGAACAGAGTCTGTCCTGAGGTCTCCACGGCCTGTCTCCCAGCCCCACGATGAGGGTAGCCCATCTCCTACCGTCCTCAACCCTGGCTGTGTCCTCTTGGGTGCTTGGAGTGCATTTGTTCTGCCACAAAGAAATGGCTGGAAATGCCTCAGATCTGTGCTCACGCCACCGGGTGCATTGTGATCTGGCTACTAAATCAGTGCATTCCTGTGTGTTTCTCTTTCATGCTGGCTGTGGACCAAGAGGGAGGAAGCCCTGAGTCCAGGAGGCCATATGAGTAAGAGCAGGTGCTCTGTGGCACTGATGTCTTCCATGGTGGCCGCGACTAAGGAGCCCAATGCCACGGGCCCCAAGGCGGTGGAACTCGTCCTGGTCAAGGAACAAAATGGGGTGCAGCTCACGAACTCCACCCTCCTCAACCCCCCGCAGAGCCCCACACAGGCCCAGGATCGGGAGACCTGGAGCAAGAAGGCTGACTTCCTCCTCTCAGTGATTGGCTTTGCTGTGGACCTGGCCAACGTCTGGCGGTTCCCTTACCTGTGCTACAAAAATGGCGGGGGTGAGTGTGTTCCCCCCACTTCCCTGCGCCCTCCTGCCAGCCAGGGCCACAAGGCTGGCATCTGGAGGAGTGCGGCATAAGTGGGGCGCAGTCTCCCCAGATGAATGTCCTGGAACTGTAGGTGTAGAGCTCAAAGTGGTCTCCTTCCCTGACTGTTCTTTCCAGCCGAGGATGCCGAGGCCAGGAAAGCAGGATCCCCGAGGGAGTGGTCAGAGGCACCATGGCTTTCTGTTTCCAAAGGTGACTTTCACTTTGGAAAAGAAAATTCTCCAAGGCCCAGAGAATGGTATCTTTGGCTGATTTGACCAGTGTTTACAAAGCACGCAGAGGCCCTTGGCAGTTGCCGGCACCAGAGATGCCCTGGGAGTGTGCCCATCTCCCTCCCCCTGCACAGCCTGTCCCAGAACTTCCATGTGTGGGCTTGAGGCAGAAAACTAAGAAATAGGCCAGGGTCACCACAAAAATTCAAGCTGAGCAGAAGTTAGGTTGGTGCCTGTTTCCCGTGAGTCCCCCGACTCTGCCACCCCCTGTCGTGGTTCGCTCCATGCCACACACTTGGGGCTTCGGGAGACTTCCTTGGGGAGGACCTTCCAGGGTACCTGTGAGTGGGTCGGCATTTTGGCACCACCCCACTTGAGGCCTAAGCAGGTACAGAAGTTGCCCCAAGACAGGCATCACTCTGGGGTCTCCCTGTCTCCCCCGTCCCTCCCTGGAAGAGAGCCGAGACAAAGCCCCTTTATCTGAGGCGGAGCGAGAGGGCCTAAGGAGGCTGAGCCTGCGGGGGCCTGAACTTTGTCCCCTGAGCGAGGCTGCAGCCCTGATGGAGGCAGGCTCCAAATGCCAGGGTCCAGGCAGGGTCACATCCCGAGGAGTCACAGCTCAAGACGGTAGAGACATCTCTACAGAGGGGGGGAGGGGGACACAGGGCAGGCCCTGCTGCGCAGGTGGGGAAGGGACAGCACCCAGGAGCAAAAGCCACAACGTGGGCTGACCCATAACTTGGGGAGGGAGCAGGGATGCACTGGGGCACGGATGACAGTGGGGGCCAGACATGGAGGCAGGAAGCTCACCACCCCCGCCTGCAGGGAGCTTCAGGGAGAAACAGGGACAGGAGACGGATGACAGCGGTCGTGCCCGAGACACACGTGGTTGGCTGGGACGGCTGAGCCCTCGCTCCAATGACAATAGGCCAGCCCATCCTCGGCCCCAGGCTGAACATGCTGTTGTGTCCCCCAGGTGCCTTCCTGGTCCCCTACCTGTTCTTCATGGTCATTGCCGGGATGCCGCTTTTCTACATGGAGCTGGCCCTCGGGCAGTTCAACAGGGAGGGGGCTGCCGGCGTCTGGAAGATCTGCCCTATCCTGAAAGGTAACGGCAGGGACGCCCCCTTGCACCTGGCGTGGTGTGGACCAGGGCAAGGCTGGAGCAATTTTGAAGCAAGTCAACCCCAGCTGTGTGCATTCAGTCCTGCTTTGCTAGGTGTCTAGGCACGTGGACACACCCTTTTAGTTTTGGTCCTACTTTAAAGATCTGTAATGACTAAGGATTTGAGTGTGTCTCCTTGTTCCCAGGCGAGGCCAGCCTGCAATGGATGAGTAGTGTTGTTTTGTCAAGGTGCTAAAATAGTAGAAAAGATAAAAAATACTCCTATCTCTAGATCTGTCATCTATAATCTGTCTGTCATCCATCTGTCTATCCATCTGTATTAGTTTGCTAAGGCTGCCTTACAAAGTGCCACAAACCGAGTGGCTTAAATAATAGATGTTTGTCGTCTCAAAGTTCTGAAGTCCAAACTCAAGATGCTGGTGAGGTTGATTCCTTCTGAGGGCTGGGAGGGGGCCTGCTCCAGGCCTCACTCCTTGGGTTGTGGGTGGCTGTCTTCTCCCTGGGTCTCCACGTCCTCCCTGCATGTGTGTCTCTCCATCCAAACGTCCCTTTTTACAGGGACATCAGTCACACTGAACTAGGGCCCACCCTAACTTGATCACCTCTGTAAAGACCCTGCCTCCAAATAAGGTCACATTCTGAAATACTGGGGGAAAACTTGAACAAGTGAATTTTGGAGGCCACGATCCAACCCATAACACGATCTATCTACCATCTGTGGTGGAGTTCTTCCTTTTTGATGGCCTGCTGGGTGAACCCTAAGGCATGAGCAGCTTTCTCCTAGGCTAGATGATGCACAGCTCACCCAGCAATGGAGCTGCAGGGAACCCCTGGCCCAGCTCACCCCACACGCCTCTGCAGGGCGAGGCAGCAGCTCTGGGTTCAGGTGCCAGTGCTGGGCATCCCCTTAGCAGGATTTGCTCACAGAAGTCAAAGCTTAAATAAGTCACTGGAACGGCCTCTGGTGCTCTCGGGGTTCCCGAGGGTGGAAGCGCAGGAAGCTGAGACTGCGGGCGCCTCTTCAGAGCCGGGCAGGTTGAGGGCACGGTCGGTGTCTTTGCGGACAGGGCCATTACCATCAGGGGCGGCGAGTCCACTCTGACACTTCAGGACGCATGAGTTCATCCTGTCCGCCGGGCCTGCTGGGCAGTCAGCATCTCCCGCGATGGGCTGTGCAGCAGTCGGTAGTTACACAGCACGAAGGTGCCGGGTCGGACGTGAGGTGGGCCCGCCCTCAAGTGACCGTCCTGGGGGTGCCAGGGAAGGACGCTGGCTGTGCGACACATTTACTTCTGGAGCAAGTTGTCGGTTTGCGACGTGACATGACCCCAGCCCACACCTCCCACCAGGGAGTCCAGAGCTGAATCAGAGTAATCGGCCTCTTTCCCGAGAAAAAGAACGCTGACCCCAGGGCTGCAGGCCCGCAGACAGAAGCAGATTTCCAGCTGTGTGTCCTACCACAAGAAGAATTTTCTCCAACAAAACTGCCAAAGTGAATTTCTATACTGCAGTTTGTAGAACGTCAATAAGTGGTCTCCAAGGGTCTCGAAGGACTAGTTAAGCCTGAAGAATTTGGCTACTGCAGAACATCCGACTCAAACAGTGAGAGTGTCAGCCCCTCCATGGGGAAGTTACGCGTGCAGCTGCAGGGCAGTCAGCACGGCCTGGCCTCAGAGCCTGGAGACCCGGGCAGATGCCAGCTGGCTCCGAGCTGTACTCCACGTCGCGGCCCATCCACGCTCCTGCCTCCCAGGTCTGGAAACTCATCCTCCTGGAGTGCTGTGCGGGGCCAGTGAGGCCAAATGGAGAAGCAGCCTGCAGCGCCCGTGGGCGGAAGCTCAGCCGGAGCCTGGTCACCCCATCTTGCACCTGCAGATGTGGGGAAATCGCACATCACAGAAAGTCAGCTGTCGAGTCTTGGAATCCTTGAGTTACCAGCACGGGGCTGTTTGTCGCAGATCCATGAATCAACGCCAGGCCTTCTATGTGTGAAGAATAGACGCCTTGAATAGTTTGATACAACAAAGCTGCAGTCCCTAGCAGGTGACCCCGCCCCTTCAGGTTAAGCTTCCCCGCAGGATGATGCCATTGGACAGGAGGCCGCCGTCGCTCCTTGATGCCGTTGGACAGGAGGCCGCCGTCGCTCCTTGATGCCGTTGGACAGGAGGGCCGCCGTCGCTCCTTGATGCGTTAGCTGAGGCAAACCGCGCTGCTCCGGACACCCTGGCACACGTGTCCTCCTTGCCTTCCTCGTCTTTAAAAAAAGTTTAACTGATAAAATTGCACGTGCTTTCATGTGTCATTAAATAGGGGGAATGCATGATAAATGAAGACATCCGTCAAAATGCCCCAAACGGCCATCACGGGGCTGCAGGTCCTCCAATGGGCGATGGGCGCATCCGGGCCCTGCGGAAGGGAACCCAGCTCTCCGGGGAGCCCTCTTCCCCGTCCTTCCCTTCCCTGGACCCGGGAGTCCTTGCATGGGCCTGGCTGCGCTGAGATCAACCCGAGAAGTCCAGGCAGTGACGCCCACGGTCAGGGCGAGGGCCCTCAGAGGCCCACGGCACTGTCCCTCCAGAGGCTGCCAGTTATGCTGAGGGCAACCAGTGTGACCACGGGGCTTGGGAGGGGGTCTCTCCACGCTCTCCCTCCCTCTCTCCCTCCCTCTCACTCTCATTCCCTCCCTGTCCCTCCCCTCCCCCTGCCCCCTCTCTCTCATACACACACACACACACACACACACACACACACACGTGCACATACATACGCACACACACACCAAGTAGATACGAAAGGCACTCAGACCGACAGCGGAGGAATTCTCTCCTGTTTTCTTCAAAGACCTGCCAATGAGTCTTGCAAGGAATGGGAGGCTGCTCCATCAGGGCGTGTCCTCCAGCTGGGGTCCTGGACTTACTGTTTGTCCCTGACACCCTCTTCCTGCTGAAGCCAGCTCTGGGGAATGCTCTGGAATGGCCTGGCTTTAGTGGTGGAGAAGGGGACTGTTGTCCCTCTTGAGGCCCGAGGATGCTCCGTTTCAGGTTGTCTGGTCAATTGCCTAAGATAGCCCCCACTGTGTGTATGGCATGGAAAACACCTATTTTATCGACTGTAAAATAATTTATTATATTTTGTGGTCAATAATATTTTGTGGTTTACCAAACTCTTCCTCTTTCTAAAAAGGAATTTTAAGTGGCTTAAAATAAAACAAAATGCATGCAGAGTTAATATTAAAAATACTGAACAAACTGAAATTTAAGAAAATTGACCTTAAGAGCTGTGATTGAAATTCACACTCGGTCCTGAGCTTCCTGGTAGTCAGACAAAAGAGGAACGCATCAAGTTTTCATTCATATTTTCACTGGAAGTATTAGAGAGGACAGAGCCTGCCACCTCCTTGGGAGGGACGTTTCCCGTGGCACAGAATAATAGAAGAAACGTATCAGGTGGAGCTTTATTTATAGAGTATACGTTGACGTATGAACACTGATCATTCACTGAACAAGAGCTTTCTCAGAGCAAACAGGGCAGTGGATTTCGTGTGGCTGGGTCTTAAGTGACACAAAGGAAGAACTTGAAGGCAGGGTCGGTGAGGGGCTGCCCTTGGGTGGCCCAGGGCCAGGGCTTCCTGGGGCTCTGTGGTCCTGGAGGACAGAACTCAGAGGGACCGAAAGAATGGCTGGTGCTCACAGCCACAGTCCTAGGAAATCGTTCCTTCACACAGGCGTTTGGGGCAGCTGGACAGCAGCCCCCTTGGATGGGGGACCCTCCAGGGCTGGTGTGCTGCGGCTGATGGGGCAAAGCCCACGTGCCCTGGGAGCCACATCAGCCCGGGGCACCCTTTTCCCTCTGCTGTGACAGCGAGAAACCTGACCTGCCCAGCGGAGGGCTATCCACACGGCGGTGGGTTCAGAAGGACCAGAAGCCAAGGCAGCTCTCTCTCTGACACCGGATTGGATCTGCTTTAGTGTTTGATCAAAGGCTCCGTTGAGTTCCCCAAACTTCAAGTGGAAGATTTGGTGTGCAGCGTTGTCACCTCCCAAAGATTTCCGGGCAGGCACCCACAGCCAGCTCACCACCACGGAACACCTTCTGTGACGCACTGGAAGCAGCATGGCTTCCCGCCGACGTGGCTGCCGGGGCGAGTTCACGGGGAACCAGCCTCTCCTAAGGAGCTCAGGGAGCAGAGGTGCAGTGAAGAATTATTTCCCATTGATGAGTCCACGTTGGAGAAGACCTTCTGAAGGAAGAGTTTGGGTTTTATCATCGCTGCTACGGAGCATGTTTTCCAAGAGAGACCACGTACCAGGGACTCTTTGCTTTTAAATAAATCACTCCTGATACTGGATCTGTTTAATATCTACGCATAAATAAATTGTAGCCCCTCTCTTTTTGCTTTCAAAAGAGGAAAGAGAATTTCAACGAAGTGTCCTGAGCAGGAACATAGCTTCTCCTAAGGGCTAGACCCATAAAAAACAAGCCAAGCCACTCCCCGAAAAAGTCGTCTTGAAGGCAAGCTCCTCCCCGGCCACGGGCAGGCAAGACGGGGCAGGGCGCCAACCAGGCTCCAAGACAGTGAAGTTATAGTTAGAGCCCAAACTAGTCCTAGCAATAAAGCCGGGAAAGAATGCTGAAACAAGAGAACTCTGCGTGGAGCCTGGTACAGTCAACCGCAGTAATGGGTCCCGACAGTGCTTGTCCGGCACTGAATAAGGAGGAGGTCTCACTGCCAGACCATCCGTCCACCACAGCCAGGATGTCGCGTCTCCAAAGACTGCTCACCACTCTGTTCTGCTCCAGGAGCCAGGAGCCCCTCAGGGCCTGTCACAAATTCCAGGGCTTGTGATCCTGGAAAGGGCACTCTGACAAGCCCTGGGGGCCCCTGTGTGGTCATAGGTGACCCTTGGAGACCTTGGATGGTCATGCATGGTGCTGGGTGATGTTGGGTAGACCCAGCTGACTCTGTTTGCCCTGAGTGGCCTAGAGGGGCATGGTTAGCTATGGGTGGCCATGAATGGCCCTGGACAGCTCTAGGTAGCCCAGGTAGGCATGGATTGTCTTGGAGGCCCTGGATGGTCCTGGATGGCTGTGGAAGAGTGTGAAAGACCCTAGTTATCCTTTAGTGACTATTGGTGGCCCTGCATGGCTCTGGGAGGCACTGGGCACCTCTGGGTGACTCTGGATGGCCTTCATGGCCCTATTGGCATGGGTGGCCCTGGATGGCCTTAGGTGACCCTGAGTGGTTTCGGGTGGCCTTTGTCGACTTGGTGTTTTGTATCCTTGGGTGTTCCTAGATGGCCCTGGGTGGTCCTGGGTGCCTGCGGATGATTCTGATGGTTTTGTTTGGCCGGTGGCCCTGGATAATCCTGGGTTGAGTTGCCCTGGGTGACCCAGAGGGGCCCTAGATGACCTTAAGTGAGCCTGGATGACCCGGACTGGCTGTGAGTGATGGTGGACAGCCATGGATGGCCCTTAGTTACCCTGTATGTCTGCGGGTGACCTGGCGGTACCAGGGCGTCCCTGGATAGCCCTGCGTGTCTGGGTCCACGTCAAGGGCCATGGATGGTTTTGGAAGTGGTCAGCCCCTTCCCTGACCATGACGCGAAGGCTGGGACCCACCCTTTCCCTCGTCTCCCGGCGTGTGTAAAGGTGCTGCCTGGTTTCAGGACAGCCCGGGTGGAGCTGTGGCCCGTGAGGGGGGCAGGGGCGAGCTGCTGACGGGGCCGTGCTCTCCCCCAGGCGTGGGCTACACAGTCATCCTCATCTCGCTCTATGTCGGCTTCTTCTACAACGTCATCATCGCCTGGGCGCTGCACTACCTCCTCTCCTCCTTCACGACGGAGCTGCCCTGGACCCACTGCAACCATACCTGGAACAGCCCCCGCTGCTCCGATGCCCGCGCCCCCAGCTCCAGCCCGGACCCCAACGACACCTTCAGGACCACCCCTGCCGCCGAGTACTTTGAGTAAGTGGGGGCCTTGGGGTGTGATGACACCCCTGGGGGTGGGGAGGGGGGAGCCGGGCCAGCCACCCGCCCCTGCTGCCTGCCGAGGATGTGGGGAGGACCCCTCCCTGGCCTGTGCCGCGTCCCGTTCCTCTGGTCTCCTGTGGGCTTACTTCTGACCCCACCTCTAGCAACTCAGCACGGCTCCTGCAGGGAGACCTCGCAGGGAAGGGAAACTAGATGGGCTGCCCCACCTGCTCCCTGTGGCCCTTTGGGGTCTGTTGGGGGGGATGGCCTGTGACCCTGCAGATGCCGCAGGGAGGAGGCGTGTGGGGCTGGGCTCCGGGGGCTGCAGCACAGCCTCCAGAGGGTGCCGGGCTCCCCTTTCTCAGTCACTTTCCCCGTTCTCCCTCCACTCATGGCCTGGCCTCCAGCCGGAGGCGGGATCATCAGACAGTTGCCCAAGGTCTTCCCTGGGGGAAGGCACTGTCCCACCCCTGGGGCCTGTGGAGCTGGGTGAGACACCAGGTGTGCAGGAGAGAAACAGAGCCTTCGGGCACTGGGAGAATCTGTCGTGTGGGGATAGGAGTGACACCGCCAGAAGGGTAAGGGATGTTCGTGGAACCTGCGGACATTCAGCATCTGAAGTTGCGTGTTTCAGATACTCAGGGTCTAAGTCCTTTGCTCTAGAATCCCCGCCACACGTGGGGAACGTATCTCCAGGATTGGCTGCTTCAGAAAGTGGCAGCGAAGGATGGGCACTAACGGAGTGAGGCGGGGTTTGGGGGGCCTGGGGGGACTGCCGGAGGGATGGGGTGCCTTTCTCAGGCATTATTAGGAAGAGCGTGGTTAGGGTGGGGACGAGGGTTGTGTGTGATGGGACTTGTTTAATTTTTTGGAAGATACTCTTTTTGGTGGTTTGGGATTAGAGAGTGAAGGAGTCTGGGGAGGACAGGGAGGGAGGTTCAGCAAAGCGGGGAAGAGAGGGGCCACTGAGAACCCGCCTGCCCGGAGGAGGGAGAGTGCAAAGCTGGGGGGTGAGGACCTGAGTCTCCAGGAGCTCTTCAGGAGGGGGCGAGCGGGTTTCAGAGCACGGGCTGGAGACGAGAGTCCACCCGGGATGAGTCCCATTAGATCTGCCTGAAAGACACCAATGCGAACGTACCCGCGAGAAATGGAAACCCAGGCCCTGTCACCTGAGTGTGTGAGCAGGACTCAGAGTGACAAGCAAGCAAGAAATGATAGATTCGTCCAAGTAAAGGCGAGCAGAGCATTCATCAAAGTTGCTTTTGTGTGCATTCTTAGGATCTGGCTGCCGTCCGGTTCATTACTGCATTTCCCAAACTTAAGAGCATCTCATGGACAGGTCAAAGCCCGGGCTGCAAGTGCTGTCACCAGTGGCCCAGCTCTCAGGTTTAGTGTGTGATGGGAGACGGGGGACCAGAAAAGAGAGAGGGGGGGTGGGGACCCCTGCACCAGAAAGCAGAAAGGGGAGACACAGACATGGCAGTGGGCGAGCGCCTGGGAGCATTCCACCCGTCCCACCACTGACAGACCTGCAGAGACAGCTCTAGCTAGAGTTGGGTTTAAGTTATCATTTCACCAACAAAACGATGGCTAAGTTTTCAAGCTAGTGTGTCTTTAAAATTTTTTTTTTTTTTTTTGCGGTCCGCGGGCCTCTCACTGTTGTGGCCTCTCCCGCCGCGGAGCACAGGCTCCAGACTCACAGGCTCAGCGGCCATGGTTCACGGGCCCAGCCGCTCCGCGGCATGTGGGATCCTCCCGGACCGGGGCACGAACCCGTGTCCCCTGCATCGGCAGGCGGACTCCCAACCACTGCGCCACCAGGGAAGCCCCTTAAAATTTTAAGATGGATTTTGGTGCAATTTAGAATGTTTAGAAAGCTTTAAGAGATATCAAATGTGTCAGGTGAGGCCATTTGGGGATACTTACCTTTTGTTTGGGAGGTGTGGAAAGAGTTGATTTATCTAAGTGATTTTTCAGATGAGAAAAATAGAGGGAAAAAACTGATTAGTCAATGATTTATTATTAAGAATGCTAGAAGGAAACATACGTGATAGGTGAATTAAAAAAAAGAAAGAAAGAGCTCACTAGTGAAGTCTGTTTGGAAATTCCAAGTCTGGAAGAGAAAGATTGAGCTGGAAAGCTGCCTGAACCCTCCATGTAAAGGACTGTTAATAGGAACAGATGTCCAACCATAGTTGGAGGTGACCCTGGGACAAAGGCGGGGCCTTTGAAGGTTTACGACGCAGTCATAGATCATTAACGACACTATGAGTTATTAAACTGAACTGATGACACACCAGGTGATTTCACTAACGGTGATGACTGGGTTTCCCTGAGACAGGCCCCACTGACTGTCGGGTCTGCAAGGGTTTTCTAGAATGTAAACCCACTTTATAAAGCGGATCTTTGTGGAAAGTGTTACATGTTCTTGAAGGCACATGTAATTAGGCAGCTCACATCCCACCATGAAATTCCAGGATAACTATAATCATTGAAGTGGTAAAGCTGTAAGTGCTGCAAAGTGCGTGTGGGCTTTGGAAACCCCCAAACTGGCCCCTGTAACTCCAACTAGTGTTAAATTTCCCTCAACTCCATAAACACTTATTAAAACCACCTTCACCTACTTTCTAATATAAATTAGAAAGCTATATATTTAAAGTTACAAACTTGCCTCCGAGAGACTGCTTTAGCTGCCTCCTGCACATTTAATATGTTGTGTGTTAAAGTATTCCCTGATCTGCCTTGTGATTTCTTCTTTGATTCACAGAAGATTGTTTGAAATTTGTTGTTTGACTTTAAAATATTTGGAGGTTTTCTAGATATATTTCTGTTATTGATTTCTAATTAAATTCAGATTTGGTGAGATAATATATTTTAAAACCTCATTATTCCTAAATATACTGAGATTTGTCATATTGCCCAATATATGGTTTATCCTGGTAAGTATTCCACGTGCACTTAAAAAGAATGTGTATACTGCTGTTGTTGGGTAGATGTGTTGGCTGAGTCCTGTTAGCTCCTAGTGCTGTTTATGTTTTCTACATCTTACTGTTTATTTAGTTACTGTGAAAGGAGTGTTGAAATCTCAATTATAATTGTGGATTTGCCTATTTTCCTTCACAGTTCTATCAGTTTTTGCTTCCTTCATGTATTTTAAAGCTCTGTTCTAAAGTGCACACATATTTATGAATATCAAATCTTTGAATTGAGCCCTTTTCCATTATGAAATGTCCCTCTTGGTACTATTCCTCATTCTTTTTTTTTTTTTTTTTTTTCTTTCTTTTGGCTACATTGGGTCTTTGTTGCTGCGCGCGGGCTCTCTCTAGTTGCGGTGAGTGGGGGCTACTCTTTGTTGCGACGCATGGGCCTCTCATTGCGGTGGCTTCTCTTGTTGCAGAGCACGGGCTCTAGGTGCGCGGGCTTCAGTAGTTGTGGCTCGCGGGCTCAGTAGTTGTGGCTCGTGGGGTCTAGAGCGCAGGCGCAGCAGTTGTGGCGCCTGGGCTTAGTTGCTCCGCGGCATGTGGGATCTTCCCAGAGCAGGGCTCGAACCCCTGTCCCCTGCATTGGCAGGCGGATTCTTAACCACTGCACCACCAGGGAAGTCCTTATTCGTCATTCTGTTGTCAGCTTTGTCTGATATTAACATGATCACTCCAGCTTTCCTATGAATAGTGTTTACATGGGATACCTTCTCCATCCTTATGTTTTAAACCTATATGTATCATATTTGAAGTGGGTTTCATGTAGACAGCACAGAGTTGGTTCTTGCTCTTTTATTCACTATGACAATCTCTGTCTTTTCATTAGAGTCTTTCCAATCAATAATTATCAGTATGGTTAGGGTTTAGTCTTTCATCTTGCTTGTCCCACCAGTTCATTGTTTCTTGTTTCCTCTGTTTATTTTCTTTGGAATTAACTAATTATTTTGGCTTCCACTTTATCTACTCCATTGGCTAATAAGCTCTAGCTCTTCTTTTCTTCTTTTGTTTTGTTTCCTTGGCCACACCACATGGCATGTGGGATCTTAGCTCCCCAACCAGGGATCAAACCCGTGGCCCCTGCATTGGGAGCGTGGAGTCTTAACCACTGGACCACCAGGGAAGTCCGTCTAGTTCTTTGTCTTAACTTTTAGTGGCCATTACAGGGTTTGCAATCTACGTCTAAGTTATCACAGTCCACCTTCTCCTGACAGTGTGTCCCTGGGCCAGGGCTGGGCTTCTGTGGGCTCACAGCGTGTGGTGGCCCACCTGTTCTGCTCAACTGGAGGGTGGGCCCTGCACCTCCACTAAGGCTGGGGTTCTGGCCTTTCTGGGGTAGGGGGCGAGGGGTGGGGGTCTCCAGGCCCATCAGGCCAGGTCCCTGCTGCCATGCTGAGTTGGGGAGGGCAGGTCTCTGCACAAGCACAGCCCCCTGTTCCAGTTCTGGGCAGGGAGGCAGCCCCCCAGGACCCCCATCTCCCTCCTCTCCAGGCGTGGTGTGCTGCACCTCCACGAGAGCCAGGGCATCGACGACCTGGGTGCTCCCCGGTGGCAGCTCACGTCGTGCCTGGTGCTGGTCATTGTCCTGCTCTACTTCAGCCTGTGGAAGGGGGTGAAGACTTCCGGGAAGGTGAGGCAGCTAGGGAGTGGACAGGTGGCCGTGGTGGGTGGGGAGTGGACAGGTGGCCGTGGTGGGTTGGGGAGTGGACAGGTGGGCCGTGGTGGGTTGGGGAGTGGACAGGTGGCCGTGGTGGGTGGGGAGTGGACAGGTGGGCCGTGGTGGGTGGGGAGTGGACAGGTGGGCCGTGGTGGGTTGAGACAGGTGGCTGTGATTGAAGAATTATGTCAGGAGAGTGCTTTCAGTGTGAAGACAAGCACAACAAAATATTTTTGCTGATGAAAATATTTTGGTCATTATCTGGGCACCCAGAGCAACGATGACCAGGATGCCCCCGTCACTTGGGCTAACACTTGCAGTGACTTTCCAGCACCTGAGAGTCTTCCGACGGCCACAGGTGCTCTCCTCCACTTCTCCCACGGCCCAGAGTCCCTCTTTCACAAGTGATCCAGGTGCCCATTTGCACAATCAGTGCAAATCACTCACATCTCCCTCATCAGAAATTCAGCCACTGCTGCCATGGCCCAAATGCAGAGAAGGAGTGCTCCTTCCCTGCCAAATTGTTTGTCCTATTTTAATCCCTGGGAAAGACAACATACAGGATAGAAGGCACAGGACAGTCTCGCTCCAGGAGGCATTTGTTGAGCTGGTGTCTTGTGACTGTTTAGGATGCCGGGCTTCCCAATCTGGGGCCCCCCTCTCTGAGCACAAACCATGAGGGTGACCCTGTGCCCAGCCATGCCAGCCAGTGGCCGGTGCGGCCTGGTGACACTGTGCTCTCCCCAGGTCGTGTGGATCACAGCCACCATGCCGTACGTGGTCCTCTTTGCACTGCTTCTGCGAGGCATCACTCTCCCTGGGGCCGTGGACGGCATCAGAGCGTACCTGAGCGTGGACTTCCATCGGCTCTGCGAGGCCTCGGTGAGTACGCCCTCCACTCGTGGCCCCAGTCCATGTGGGCTGCCAGGTGGGTCATGGGGCTCTATATCCCAGGCAGGAGACCCCAAAGGCTGCAGCCGGGCAGCAATCCTCACTCACCCCGCTGTGTGCTGGGCCCACCCAGCAGAGATCCCTGTCCAGGTGTGAAGGGGCCGTGTGGGCACAGCGAGCAGCTGAATGGACCAGAATAAGGACATTAGGGGAACAGGTCACCTAGGTTTCTACAGGGAGAGAGCGGGAGTCGGCTGCCCCTCGACCTCTTCACTGTGGGTCATGCTCTCCCTGTGTACTTACCACGCACTCACCTAGCACTCACCGTGTACTCACCGTGCGCTCCCCATGCGCTTGCCATGCGCTCACTGTGTACTTACCATGCACTCACCAAGCCCTCACCGTGCACTCACTATGTGCTCACCGTGCACTCACCCTGCACTCACAATGTGCTTCCATGGGAAGGACAGAAAGCGGGTGTTGGTGGGCACGTGTCTGACTGAGGCACGCACGTCACACAGCATTTTCATAAATTACTGCTGTTACCAGGGTCACGGGCCAGACCACCCCTCACCAATTGGAGTAATGGGAAACCGCAGGTCCTGCAACAAGACGCAGCCCCCTGTGTATCAGGCTCTCTCAGGCGAGCAACGCGGGGAAGGTTTATTCCCTGAGATGACATTTGCTTGTTGACAATGATGTCGAGTTTAAGTTCGACCCTGTTCCCTGGAGCCCCTGGCATCGAAGGTGCGGCCGTCTGTGGGACCACCCCATGACCGCTCCCTGTCCTTTGGGCTGGCTGTGCCCCCCAGCAGGGACCTCTCACCGCCGCTCTGACTGTCTCCCTGCTCCGCGCAGGTCTGGATAGACGCCGCCATCCAGATATGCTTCTCGCTGGGAGTGGGGCTTGGAGTGCTCATTGCCTTCTCCAGTTACAATAAATTCACCAACAACTGCTACAGGTGAGTCCTGGGCTCCTCTAAGAGGGTCTGCAGAATCAAGTGGGGACACAGCTGGTCTCGGGGGGCATTGCTGACTTGAGGAAATAATGTGTCCCTGGGTGAAGGGAGGGAGAAGGAGCTGCAACTCCAGAGCCAGTGGCTTTTAAAGTGGAAATTAAACAGGGAAGCTCTAGGCACAGTGTTGATTGTGGCTTTAAGAGAGCATTGAAGCAGTGAAGATGCTGATCACCTCCCTGGGAGGAGGCGTCCCAGACCCCCGCCCCGGACCCCTTCTTCTGCCCGCCTCCTCCATTCCCCTGCCCCACCCAGCCGGCCTCATCCTCGCAGCCCTCAGGGTCGGTCTCCTCCCCCCTGTGCCCCAAGAGGAAGGGCCTGCATGTGTCCCCACCCGGCCTGCACCTAGGGATCCTGGGCCCCAGGGGCATCCCAGACTCTGTGCAGAGGCCGCCGGGGACCCGGCACCAGGACAAGCCAGAAAGTGGCTGCACCGTGCGCCCAGAGCTCTGGCGGCATCTCAGCTGGGGCCGCCCAGCCCGGATGACCTGAGGGACCTGCAGCCACTTGCTGGCCCTGAAACCCTTCTGAAAACAGAGAGAGAATTTCATCTAGGGCTGCTTTCTTTGACCTCCATGAGCCTGTATTTACTCTCTTTCATATCGTGAGGATAAAAATGCAGTAAAAATACAAAGGCGGTGTGCACAGCAAAATGGCCAGGCTGCCTATTACCCAGAGGGCCACACAAAGGTGGAGTCTGGATGGCAGGCCCAGACAGCCCCTGCCTGAGCCCACCCTGTGCCCACCGGGGTCTGAGCACCCTGCAAACGTCCTTCCACTCGGGCACCAGGAGGGCTGACCCCGCACTCCCTCCTCCCCTGCTCTCTGAATTCTCAGCCGTCAGAGTGGGGTCCACAGGCCGGCAGCACGGGACCCCCAGGAGCGAACGGGAAACACAGCATCTGGGGCCCACCAGACCCGCCCTGTCAGAACCTTCATTTTAACAAGCTCCCCGGGAGACATCTCAAAGCCCCACCTGGCAGCCCCTGTCAAGCAGGGGTAGGGACCCCTGTGGTCATCTGTGATGCCCACCTGGAGCCCCAGCTTTGCTGGTGGGACTGTCTCGCCTTCAGCACTGAGTCGGGAGTCCCTAGAGTCCCTCGGTCCCCAGGCCAACATGGACGGGCCATAGGGCCTGGCCTAGCCAACGTCTGGCCAGAGCCCAAAGCCGCTCAGTGGGGGGTCCAGGGTGGGAGGTCCCGTCACCAGCACCGGGTGCCAGCCTCCCTCCCGCAGGGCAGGCCTGGACAGCCTCTGGGCTGTAGGAGGGGCTGGCCTGCTCGACTCGGGAAGCGCCCCCGGAGCTGCCTGCCCCAGATGCGGTAAATTACGAATAATGACTGGAAATTGCAGCGGCTCCAGGCCGGGTGCTGAGACGGCACGTCTTGTTCCCGCAGAGACGCGATCATCACCACCTCTGTCAACTCTCTAACGAGTTTCTCCTCCGGCTTCGTGGTCTTCTCCTTCCTGGGGTACATGGCCCAGAAGCACAGTGTGCCCATCGGGGACGTGGCCGAGGACGGTGAGTGCCCCGGGGCAGCAGGCCACCCCCCCCCCGCCCCCCGCCGCCTCACCCGCTCCTGAGGTTCAGGCTGCCCAGTTCTCGGTGAGTGTTTTCCCTGCAAACCTAGAGGGAAATGCACAGGCCTCCAGAGCCCTTCCCAAGAGCCGCTGATGTGACTGAGAACAGGATCCTGGGTGCAGCGCACCCACCGCCTCCCCGCGCCCCCTGCCCCTGCCCCCTCGGACCACCGTGCTGGATGCAGAGGCTGGGGCATGTTTGCCCCTTGTCCCAGTGCGCCTTGCAGAGGCCACTTGGCTGCAGGACAAGGGTCTGGTTCCCCTTACTGGGCGGCCCCCGCCATTGTTTACACCTGGCCAGGGACGTGAAGTTCAGGGCTCCGAGTTGTTCCAAGTGGCATGGACCTCGGTGTGGTCAGCCAGAAAGAAGCTGGGCTGGTTTGGACATAGCAGTTAATCTGTTCCAAAGCTTCTCCTCCAAATACCCAGTGGCCATGGCACATGTAGATGGGATTTGGATAAGAGCCGAGAATCCCCTGAAGTCTCTGGACACGGTGACAACAGAGACCCATGTTCCCAACCTGCTCACCATGCCGACACGGACACAGAGTGTCTGCAAACTAGGAAGTTAGCTGAGGGGGAGTGGGCGGGGGAGGGCATGGGCCCAGGTGCCACAGGGACCAAGCTGGGCCCCGCAGGAGAGAGCCCCCGGGGTGCTGGGCAGAAAGTCACGGCTTAGGCAGCCTGAAGCTAGGTCAGTCCAGGACCCCAAGGCCTCCCATGACGGCTGCCACCCTCACCGGCCTGCAGGATTGTTCTGTGCGTGAGCCAGGAGGGGCCTCCCCCGAGACCATCCCACTCAGGCGTGGGTCTCTCCCTTTCCCTGGGAAGCCCCTCTTCTCCCGGGGGCTGGGGGACTGATCTCCTCCCGGGTCTTCTGACTCTTGAGCGGGAGGGTGGCCTTCAGGGAGGGGCTGAGGGGAACAGAGGGTCAGCCCCACCTGCGCCCTGAGCTCTCAGCGGGTCGGCCCCATCAGCCCATCCAGTTCTTGAGAAGTTGATAGTTGGGAGCTGTACTTTTTTTGTTTTTGAATTTTATTTTATTTTATTTTTTTTATACAGCAGGTTCTTGTTAGTCATCAATTTTATGCACATCTGTGTCTACATGTCAATCCCAATCTCCCAATTCATCCCACCACCCCCGCCGCTTTCCCCCCTTG
>RJWK010021398.1:0-30639 GCA_004363435.1 Platanista minor
AAAAAAAAAAAAAAAAGGTCATGAAGAACCTAGGGGCAGGACAGTAAAAAAGACACAGACCTACTAGAGAATGGACTTGAGGACACAGGGAGAGGGAAGGGTAAGCTGGGACGAAGTGAGTGACTGGCATGGACGTATATACACCACCAAATGTAAAATAGATAGATAGCGGGAAGCAGCCACACAGCACAGGGAGATCAGCTTGGTGCTTTGTTACCGCCTAGAGGGGTGGGATAGAGAGGGTGGGAGGGAGGGAGACGCAAGAGGGAAGAGATATGGGGATATATGTATATGTATAGCTGATTCACTTTGTTATAAAGCAGAAACTAACACACCATTGTAAAGCAATTATACTCCAATAAAGATGTTAAAAAAAGATAAAGTGTTATAAAGATTAAGGTTATAGTTAACATATTAAAACAAAAATATCCATATATGAATAATATTTCCATCCTTCTATGCAATGACAAGGCAGGAAAAAAGAAGATATCAAAAGTCAATTAATTAACCAAGCTCTGTTATTCTGAGCAACTGACAATCTCTCTCATCCGTATTTTCTTCAAACATTAGGTGGAATAATAATTACTCTACTTGGGAATGCTGTGAAAATAAAATGGAAATGAGACTTTAAAGGTTAACGTATTTTGTAAATGGTAAAAGAATATGCAAACTAGTTCACTCTACGGAAACAATGTACTTATACTGTAGGAAAGATTTTACAGTTCTGATCCTATAAAAAGTTAGTGGCTTATCCACTGTGCACGCAGCATCGCTAAGGAGATGACGTCTCTGTGTGAAGATGGAGTGAGTAGTGGTACCTGGCTGTCAGAATTCACAGGATCAGTCCGATGGTATGCTGGTGAATCTTTAACAGTGGATTCTGGTGGGCGGGGCTACCAGAGTCTGTTTGCCAATTTCTGCTGTGTAAATGCTCCTACACCGTGGCTGATCGTAAGCCACCAATGTAATGGAACTGAAAAGGGATTTTGTAGAGCATGAGCTTAGTTGGCCACCTGGAATTGGTGTAGTCCAGCTCTGGTACGACACTGGGTCAGGGCCACAATGCTTAGAAGGAAAAGTGACTGTTCTTATCCTGCCCAGAAAGAAGCCTAGCAAGATCTGCCTTGTAGAATGAAATGGTCAGAATCAAAACCACGTTTGTTATCTTTCCACCCCAAAACTGGAGAATCTCTGAGAATGATAATTTGAAGGTTTATCCCTCCATAGTTTCACCATATTATTTAGGAAAATCCCAGCTCTATAAGGTCTCCTCTCCCTCCTCCAGGGAATGTCTTCCTTGTTATTCTGGCAATAATGAACTTTGCTTCCATTGCCTTTATTTTAGTCTACAATTTTTTTTCTATTTTTTGTTTCTTACAAGGATGTAATTGTTGCCGTTGTCATTACATTGACTTCTTTTTCTGGATGAATGTAATCATTTTGCTGTAGATACCAAAGTTTCTTTGACTTTCTGAATATAAAGGGAGTCAGGAAAACTAAAGTTTTGGTTAAAGTTATTTTTTCTGAATATAAGATGGTTAGGCTTCTATAGTGTTTCTTTGCACACCCAGTGAGTTTGGTCACTGTGACATCATGATGCGCTTGTTCATAGAACATCCCAGCCACACCTGTGAGTCTTGGCAGTGAAAAGGAGACCCAAATCTCTGAATGGTCTTTCCAGTCTAGGAGGGAAGATCAAAATATGTTAATACCATACAACACTGAAGACATGATTCATGAAAGAAATATAGTCCATAAGCTGGACTTCATTAAAATTAAAAACTCTGTTCTGTGAAAGACAGCATCAAGAATTAGAAGATACAACCGGGGGAAAATATTTGCAAAAGACACATTGGATAAATCAGTTTATTTATGAACACTTTATTTATTGAAAACAAGCAATGCAATTTGTAAATGGGCCAAAAATTTTAAAAGACACCTCACGGAAAAAGATATGCAGATGGCAAAAATGCACGTGGAAAGGTGCTCTGCATCAGATGCCATCAGGGAAATGCAAATTCAAACAACAATGAGACACTACGACACACCTCTTAGAATGGCCACAGTCTGGAACACTGACAGCCACAAATGGTGACAAGGGTGTGGAGCAACTGGAATGCTCATTCACTGCTGGTGGGAACGCAAAACGGTGCAGCCACTTTGGAAGATGGTTTGGTAGTTTCTTTCAGAGCCAGACATTCTTTAACATATGACCCAGCAACTGAACTTCTTGGTATTTACCCAAAACAGTTGAAAACTGGTGTCCACACAAAAACCTGCACACAGATGTTCATAGTGTAAACATTTAAAATTTTTATAGAATAAACATTTATTCAAAACTTGGAGCAATGAAGAATATTACTCAGCGCTAAAAAAGAAATGAGCTTTCAAGCCATGGAAAGAAAGGGACAAATCCTAAACACACATTACAAAGCAAAGAAGCCCATCTGTAAAGGTTACATAATTAATGACTCAAATTATGTGACATTCTGGAATAGGCACAACTATGGAGAAAGTGAAAAGATAGGTGGTTGCCTGGGCTGGTGTTGGGGGAGATCCACAGGCAGACGCAGAGGGTTTTTAAGGCAGTGAAAATACTCTGCACGGTAATTATAATGATGGATGCATTTCATTATACATTTGTCCAAACCCAAACAACATTTTAACACATGTAATTAAATAACTAACACATCATTTGTTCCCTGCAGTATTTAGGAATGATTTCCACCGTGCTCAAAAGAGGCACGATGCATTGTCTTTATGAAGAACAAGTAAAAAGTGTTAAAAATAAACACTTCAAACGAGTAAGAGATAACCTTATATTCACTGAAGGCTGGAAGATTCATCAATTTCCCCCTGAACCAATCGTTGCTGTTGCTTTTGTTTTTTTAACCGTCCTGGGAGTCCCTAAGAAAAAGAGACCAGGCTTCTGAGCCTCTCCCTAATCAATTAGTCAATCAGTCAATCAATCAATCATTTAACATTTATTTATTTTTAATAAGTATTTCAAATATTCCACCATTTATGAGAATGTCAAATAAAACCTTTAGGGACTGAAGAGGTTTTGCTGCAGAATTATCTTTTTGATGAGAGGATGAAACTGCTCACATTCTGCAGAACAGCAATTATGTAACCGTACGGAGTGTGGCACACACGTGCACAACGAAGTGGAGGGAGTGTGTTCTCAGACTGTCAGAAGAAAAGAAAGTGACAATAAAATCAGAGCCTCACCTCTTAGCCTGAGTCACGCTGAGACACACCCGCAGCGATGACAGGATTTTGACAGAGGAAGGCAGTAGAGGTAATTTTCCCTTGACAGTCACTTGAAATTCTTCTGAAGATAGCCTGGCAGAGAGCAAGGGAGAAAGAATACGGGGTCACAAGTCTGGAAGTCGCAAGGTCAAAAGCCAGCAGAGCTCAGCTAATGAAATCATGAAATGCCACTTCGACTCTGGTTGATGGAAATGAAATAGATTGACAGCTTCCACCACCTGGCATCCTCCGAAGCAGAGGGGCACAGCGGGCAAGCCCACCAGGCATCCAGGGCTCCCTTGCAGAGACCTCTCTTCCTAAGACTCAGCGTAGCATTTTGAAAAATAGGTTTAACAAAGCTCTCATTTTGTTTCACATGTAGCTTCATCATGTACAGTTCGAGAGAAAGCATACACTTTGAGCAAACGAATGTATATAAGATTTTTAATTTAAAAATGAGATATTTTCCTTCATAACAGTTTTCTGTGAACCAGAGGCACATGTTTATGTCCTGTTACATTCCATGCCAATCTGTCAGAAATTCCTGTGGGTTCTTCCTTCAGAATACATCCCCAATCCAGCCACTTCCGACCAACCCCACTGTTTCAGTCTTGCTGGAGACCCCAGAATCTCTCACCTGGATACTCACCTCCCAACTGTTCTCTGTGCTTTTACCCTCGGGTCTTCCCCAGGTGCCTCCTCAGCTGATCCTCTGATCCTTTTAAAATCTAAAATGCATTTTTTAAAAAGCAGCAAATTCCATCATGCTTCTCCTGGACTTAAACACTGCATTTCACTGGAAAAGAAGTTGAGGTCCTCTGAGCAACCTCCAGCCTGGCTCAGTCTGCTACAGGCTCACACAGCCTCCTGCAGCTTTTGGGCTTTGCACTGGCTTTTCCTCGGCCTGGGATGCTCTTCCCCCCGATAACGGCAGAGATGAATCTCTAACCTGCTTCAAGTGTCAACTGTCACCTTCTCAATGAGAACTACCCATCCCCCTGGAATCTCCCTTACCCTGCTCCATTGTGTTTTCTTATAACACGTCACCAACTACTATAGTAAACTGTTTGTTCATTACAGTTATTGTTAACTCAGTCTCCCTACAGTAATGTCAGCTTTCTGAGGAATGGGGTCTTTGAGTTGGTCACTACTATATTCTGGACACTTAGAACAATCTGGCACACAGTTGTTACTCAAAAAATATTTGTTGAATGAATGAGTTATAGACAATGGCATAAAAGGTCAAACCGCTTGCAGGGCTGGGGTGATATTTACTTTTAAAGGAACTGCGCTCATTTGAAGACATAAGAAATGGGGCTACATCATAATGATATTTTGAATAAATAATTTGCACATTAAGACTAGTGATTAGAAACAATGTCAACAACATTTTGAATTGATCACACAAATTAGTATGTGATTAAGAAATTTCATGACAGGATATAAGACATAACTCATGAATACGTGTTAAAATGATCCATCTGCTTAGAATGGTTTCTTGCTTATCCATTTAAATAAAATGAGGGTAATAAGTAACATTTGAACAGCAGTAGTACTTTGTAAAGAGCTCTGCTTTCCTTCCCCAGTGTTCTTGTTCTTGGCTGGTTTACGGGAAAGCTCTCCGCCAAGTGCATTATATACGCTTTCTCTAACCCCAGACAAACCAAAAAGTTAGCATTACGGTTACCATTCAACAGACAAGAAGACTGGGGCTCAGAGAATATTAAGAGTTTTGCCCGCGCTCACTCAGTTAATTTAAGACTCTAGTCACGCAACATCTTTCCTGATGATGCCAAAGACCTGGCAGCGACTCAAACTTCTGTGTTCCAGGAGCTCAGCACAGGGACCCGCAGGTACCTTAACACCTCTGGGACTGTTTCCTTACATCTGCCTTCCCTACTCCTGATTCATCAGCTGTCTCTGATTCATGTTCATTCAGCCTCATCTAAAGCAGTTTGGGTGTACAAATTCAACACAGCTCAAGCCATTTTGCCAACAGCTTCTGTCACTTTGATGTTTCATGGTATGATTATTTTATTTGCATTTAGTTATTTCACACAGGAAAGGAAAAATTATGAGTCTCAAGATTGTGGCAAACCTAGTCAGATGAACGATGCCAACTTCAGAGACATTTAAATAAGATATTTTGAAATCTATTCTAATTAATTGCCAATGTGATCTAGGCATTCTTTTAGTGTTTGTAGGATTTTTTTCCCCAAATAAATAAAGCTTGTATCTAACAAAGTTGTATCGATATACCTCAAAACACTTTGGCTTTACAATGATAAAAATGGGGTAAACTCAACAGGTAAGGTGAATGTGTTTTTTTCCATGGGTTTTAACAAAAGTCATTTTAAAGAAAACATTAGGCTGCAAACTGAGCAAATGGTTAGTTTTCATAGTTCCTGAAATATTAATGTGACTATCACTGTATAAAACTTGTGGCACCTAGCAGAAGTGTACAGCTTGCTGAATTTTTATAAACTAACACTAACACACCTGTGTAACTGACACCCAGACAAAGAAGCAGAACTAACAGATGCTGCTGCCCTGGCATTCCAGTCCCTTCTATCACTACAGTGCCGCACACAGCTCCCCTCCTGCCTCTAGGGTCCTCATTACTCTTAGAGAAGTGATTCTTTTTTTTTTTTTAATGAATGTATGTTATTCATTTATTTTTGGCTGTTTTGCCTCTTCATTGCTGCACGCTAAAGCTTTCTCTAGTTACAACGAGTGGGGGCTACTCTTCGTTGCAGTGCGCAGGCTTCTCATTGCTGTGGCTTCTCTTATTGCAGAGCACAGGGCTCTAGGCACTCTGGCTTCAGTAGTTGTGGCTCGCAGGCTCCAGAGCACAGGCTCAGTAGTTGCGGTGCATGGACTTAGTTGCTCCGTGGCATGTGGGATCTTCCCAGACCAGGGCTCGAACCTGTGTCCCCTGCATTAGCAGGAAGATTCTTAACCACTGCGCCACCAGGGAAGTCCTGTGAAGTGATTCTTCATTTTTTGTTCTTATTATTTCTTCCACGTTTATTGAGGTATAATTGGCAAATAAAAATTGCAAATATTTAGGTTGTACAACGCGATTCTTTTTAGGTGTATGCTGTGATGATGTAATATACGTGTACACTGTGAAATGAGGGTGCCGTCAAGTTAATTAATGCATCTGTTGCCTCACATAGTTACCTTTGTGTGTGTGTGTGGTGAGAATACTTAGGATCTACTCTCTTCACCAACGTCAAGTGTACCATGCAGTATTCTTTACTCTAGTCAGCATGCTGTTCACTGCCCAGAAATTATTCACCTTGTAACTGAAGCTTCGAGCCCTGGCACCAGCAATTCCCCATAGTGCCCACCCCCAGCCCCTGGCACCCACCCCTCTACTTTCTGGCTCTATGAGTTTGACATATCAGTGAGATCACGAACTACTTGTCTCTTTGTGTCTGGCTTGTTTCACTTAGTGTAACGTTTTCCAGGTTCATCTATGCTATTGCAAGTGGAGTCTTCATTACTTCATGGCGTTTCTAAACATCTGCAGATGAAACTCATCTTGAAGCATCTATGGGGGCTGCCGCTGTACAGATGGAAAGATGGAAGTTGTCAAGCTGACAAATCATGAACTGTCCTGAAAGCAAGACGGAGCCACTCTGTCCTCTCATCCTGACAAGTAGGATTAAAGCTCATAGCTTATGTCTTCAGGCTCATATGAATTTTCTGGAGTGTGTATGTCGCTAAGAAAAGGGGAGAATCTGAAGAACTTTCCCTAAACAACCAGGTCCTACTGTACAACGCAGGGAACTATATTCAGTAGCCTGTGATAAACCATCATGGAAAAGAATATTAAAAAAACAATTTATATATACGTATAGCTGAATCACTTTGCTGTATGGCAGAAATTAACACAACATTGTAAATCAACTATACATCAATAAAATTTTTTTAAAAAAGAACTCTCCCTTTTCCTTCTCAGAGCAACAAAAATGGAATTATTTAGACATAAAAACATGGTGTTAATCTAAAAAAAATCTTTAGAAGAGAATCTTAAGTCAGCAGAGAATATAATATTAAATATTCAGTGGTCTCATTTTTTGATATTAAATGCCTTAGCAATAACAATGTTGTCTTTTTATTTTTATATCTAGTGAACTGATCTTTTACACAATGTTTTTGGTGACATTAGTATTGAGTAATTTTAAAATGTCCAAGTGAGGTTAATATTTTGTTCAAGGAGGGTCAGAGTAGTGTATACAGCTGTAGGTAGAGTTTTCTTAGGGGAAAATCATGCTGCGAAAGTAGTTATGTTGAAACCAATCTGCTTAGTGTCATGAAGAGGAATCTTGTAAGTAGCGACATCTGTTGGACCTATCACATCGAAAATAAAAACATCCCCACCACATGAATTATAGCAGATTCTTCTTGCTACCAAAACCTCAGTTCCTTTGTCCTAGGGTTAATGAGAAAAAATATATACTTTGTGTTTTTATATTTTTGTAAATATAAAATTACATTAATGATAGAACTTTATAAAGTAAATAAAAAGAAAAAAATCATCCACAATTCCACCATTCACAGATAACTCTTAAAATGTTATTCTATGTTTTTTCCTTGCACATAAATGTACATGTATTTGTTAACAAGATAATATTATATATATTGCTTTGTAATCTGATTTTTGTCATTTATTAATCCACTTTAAACATACTGTCACATGATTAAATATTTATTTACATTAATTTCCAAGACGTATTTCAGTAAACATACCAGTGAAATATTTTTATAAGTATTTCATCTGTTTTATATACATATATATATACAAAAATACACATATAAAACACACACACACACACACACACACACACACACACAGCCAGTCCCCAATTTAGGCTTAGATAAAGTATGATGTTTTGTAGGTTAAGTGTATGAAAGGCATTTTTTTTACTATGAGCTTTTTTATTTTAATCTCTCTTCATTCACACAACTTAATATCTATGAGATTCACTCATGTTGCATGTATCAGTAGTTTTTTTTTTTTTTTTTAAATTGCTGAGTAAGGCTCCATTGTATGGATACATCATCATTTATTTACCCATTCTCCTGTTATGGATGCTTGCACTGTTTCCAGTTTAGGGATTAAATGCATTTTTGACTTACAGTATTTTCAATTTACAATGGGTTTATTGGGATGTAACCCCATAAAAAGTTAGGATGATCTGTATATATATATGTGTGTGTGAGTGTGTGTGTGTGTGTGTGTGTGTATGTGTATGCAAATTATTATTTGCCTATTTTTCCAATGGTATGTTTCTCTTTCTCATTATTTTCTAAGGAATCAACATGTTAAGAATTTAACTGTCACACATTTATGACTCAAACAATTCTCAGCTTAAAATTGGTCTTTCAAGTTTGTTCATTTATAAAATTTACATTAAAAATATTTCTCTTTACAGATTCTTTCTTTAGTGGGATGCTTCAGTAAGATATTGCCCATAATACAATCATATAAATCTTGTCCATACTTTTCTTTACCCCATACATGATTTAATTTTTTAATGTTTAATCATTGCTCCTTATCTGGAATAACGACTTTAGAAAAGAAGCAGAAATATCATTTTATTCCAAAATTATTATCTAGTTATAAACACATTTGTTGAGGGCTTCCCTGGTGGCGCAGTGGTTGAGAGTCCGCCTGCCAATGCAGGGGACACGGGTTCGTGCCCCGGTCCAGGAAGATCCCGCATGCCGTGGAGCGGCTGGGCCCGTGAGCCATGGCCGCTGAGCCTGCGCATCCAGAGCCTGTGCTCTGCAGCGGGAGAGGCCACAACAGTGAGAGGCCCACGTACAGCAAAAAAAAAAAAACAAAACACATTTGTTGGATAATGCATTCTTTCCCCACTAACTTAGAATGAACTATTTATTATATACTAAATTCTTGTAGGTACTTTGATCTATTTCTTTCTACTTTCATTCCATTTATTTAATTTAATACTGTATCATTGCCATACTGTTATTAAAATTTTTATATTGATAATATACCTGAATCTCTGATGGGGCTTGTCTTCTTGCTTAATTTATGTAATATTTTTCTACCACATCAACAGTAAAGGGACCTTATATCAGGACACTTCCACTGATTCCCACCAAGTCTTTGGCTCCTGTTGTCATGTATTTTCTTCTACATATGTTTAAAACAACCTCGAAATATATCGTTATTACTTTTGCTTTAAACAATTACTCTTTAAATAGATCTAAAAGTATGTATTTTATATCTACGCACACATTTACCATTTCCCTAGCTCTTTAGTCCTTTGTGCACATCCAGATTTCCATCTGTTACTGTTTTCCTTCTGCCTGAAGGACTCCCTTAACATGTCTGGTAAGTCCACTGGTTAAAATTTGCTCCGTTTTTTTATGGCTTAAAAAGTCCTTATTTCACCTTCAGTTATTGAGTTGTTGTTTTTTTTACCTTCTGTGCATAGAATTCCAGATTGACAATTTTGTTTCTTCATCATCTTTCAGTACTTTAAATGCTGTTCCATTGTTTTCCTTGTTACAAAGTTTCCAACAGAAAGTATCCTATCATTCTTATCTTTGTTCTTCTGCGCTTATGTGTCTTTTCTCTTTGACTGATTTGAAAGATTTTTCTTTACCTCTGGTTTTAAGCCTTTTGTTTTATTTTTCTTATTTTACTAGATCAAGTGGAACTTCCATATCAACAGTAGTGCATAATTTTAGTAGAAGACATTATTATCAACTTCTTGGTTTTAATGAATATGACAACGATAATGATAATAATAATAATAGTTATCAATATGGTGAAGGCAATGTTACCTCAAAACATTGCTCCAATCGAAACAAAGTGTAATATAGTAAATAGAATGGGGTTTCAAAATGAGAATAACGTGGATTTTTATTCTAGCTTTGACATTATGTAGGAGAATAGGTGAGCTGTGATTCTTCACCCCTTGACTTTTGGTTGTGTGGTGTGACTCATTTCTTTGACATGATATAACCATAATTTGCCAAGTGCCTCTGTGATAGGTTTTATGTCAGAGGCCTCTGTCACCATCTTGGATATGCCTCAGGAGCCCCTGATCTAAGGAGGCTCAGTGTAAGTGGAGCCCCTGTCACTGCAGCATGGAGCTGAGCTGCACCTGCCAACCTACAGATTATGAGAATGAATGCCTTCTTTATATCATTGAGTTTGGGGATTGTTTGTTACTCAGCATGACAGTAGGAGTAGCTAATGAATACAAGTACCTCCTTCAAAGACTTTGTTGTGAACTTCTCCATTCATTCCTTGAACGAATATTTATTAAGCACCTATTCTATGCTCTAGTGATGAGAGGTTCTAAGGCTACAATAGCAAAGAAGTTGTCGTGGTACCCATATCATCTGGAGGTGTGAGGTTAAACCAAAAGGAAATGGAAACAAAATAATTTCGAATGATAAGTCCCAATAAGAAAACAAACAGAAGCTGAGATGAATCAGACCATGTGGTGATTTACTTTGAACAGGGTAGGCAGGAAAGCTGCTGTGAGCTTTAAGGGATGAGAAGGAGATTGCAATATTACAGTAAATGAATGTAGACCTTATTCTAAGTGTAACAAAAAGTCATGGAAAGGTTTTTATTAGGAAAGTGACATGATATGATATTCATTTTGAGAAATGTAATTTTGCTCTAAAGAGTGGATGAAAGAAGGGCAAAAGTGATCAGAGAGGACTCCAGTACTCCAGGCAAACTGTAGGAGCCCTACCTTGGAATTCCCTTTACCCTGTCTTTTCAGGAAGAGTGGATCTCATATAGCCTCTGTGATTGTGTTACAAAGTAGAAAAAGAGATGTCGAGAAGGGCAGTGTGAAGTTAGAAGGGGCAATAGATGCCACAGAGATAACTCCGGGGAGATGGAAAGACATCATTCTTCCCCACCCCACCCCGCAAATATTTCACCACCATATCTGAAACAGGAAAAAGCGACTTTGAATGGGGACTGTCTAGGGCTTGGGGTTATTGGCAAACGTGGAAGGGAGTGTAACTGGGATGATCAGTGTTACAAGCTCCACCTCCTTTTACATCCCATTCCTTTGAAGCATCTCTGCAGACCCCAAGGTGCCACAGAAGGTGGTTTAGAAATAACTGTCTTGGACTTCTCTGGTGGCAAAGTGGTTAGGAATCCACCTGCCAATGCAGGGGACACGGGTTCGAGTCCTGGTCCGGGAAGATCCCTCATGCCATGGAGCAACTAGGCCCATGCACCACAGCTACTGAGCCTGCACTCTAGAGCCAGTGAGCTGCAACTGCCAACTGCTGAGCCCTCATGCCAAAACTACTGAAGCCCATGCACTGGAGCCTGTGCTCCACAACAAGAGAAGCCACAGCAATGAGAAGCCCGCGAACCTTAATGAGGAGTAGCCCCCACATGCAGCAATGAAGACCCAACACAGCCAAAAAAAAAAAAAAAAAAAAAAAAAAAAACGAAAGAAAGAAAGAACTGTCTTAAGGAATAACTGCTGAGTAAGGCACATAAAAGGCCTTCAGGGACTTGGTGCCCACACTCTCCAGTCTGCTTCTCAATGCGCTCCCACTTCTTTTCTGTGTCTGTGTCCAACTGTGAGGACCTGTGTTCAGATCCCTTAGTGCAATTAGTCATTTGTGTCTCTGTTTTTCTGTCTCTATCTCTGTTTCCATCTCTTAGTCTCTGTCCCGAGAACAATGCTGTCCTTGCCGCTGCTAGGCAAGCATGTGCTTGTTTTGGGAATCCACCTGACAATTTTGGATTAGACTATCTGAGCATATTTGTGGCATAGATGCTGCAATGTGTAGGTGTCCACAAACCAGTTAAACTGTGAACTGATTGTGATCAGGAGTCAAACCCATTTTTCCTTTGTCTTTAGAGCCTGTTGATTAGTGCACAGTCCTGATGTAGAGTCATGATTGATCAGATAGCAGACTATCAGTTAGCAGTCACTTTGTAATTAACTACCCCAGACTACCGGTGACTTAAAACTATGAGCCTGTGTTAGCTCGTAATTGTGTAAGTGGAGTGGGTGGTCCCGCTGACCTGGGCAGGGCTTAGCTGATCTCAGAGGCCTTGCTTTTGCCTTCATCTGGGGTCAGCTGGCTGGTCCAGGATGGCCTGAGCCAAATGACTCATCCCTTTTCATGCGGGCTCTTCTCTGCCAGCAGGACAGCTGGGCAGCTGGATACGCAGCAGTCTTCGGAGAAAGGAGTGGACGCACTCATCCAAGCCCCTGAATTCAGGTCTCTGCACTGGTGTAATGTCACCTCTGCCATATTTTACTGGCCAAAAAAAGTTCACACGGCTGGTCACAGAGCAGGGCAAGAGGTTCCACTGCTTCATAAATAAAAATATTGACTGTATTTGACCACTGCTTGAACAAGACCTAACATTGTCCTGAGGGTAAGCATGGGATACAGATAGGATACATGATTTTTTAAAAATGTAAGTTAAACATAAAGTAATATACTCAGTATTTTGTAATAACGTATAAGCGAAAAGAATCTGAAAAGAAATACATGTGTATATGAGTGTGTGTTTGTGTGTGTGTGTATAACTGAATCAATTTGCTGTACACCTGAAACTAACACAACATTGTAATACAAATCAACTATACTTCAATAAAAAAATAATAAAAAATAAACATAAGATGAAACAGGAAAGCTCATTAAAGAATCTTCCTCGTGGGGGTATTATCAGACTTCACAATGGTCTTGGAAGTTTTAGATTTTAAATATGCACAGAAATGGAAAGAAGTGGAAATAGAGAGAAGAAAAATGGTTGAAAAGGGTTAGAAATCAATTTCCTAAGAAAATGTGAATAATTGTCTTGACTTAAGTGGCATTCAATTTAATTAGAGAAATAAAGATGCAAGCTTAGATACTATCCAGAGGTGACATTTCTTATAGGGGCCTCGTGTAGATGTGTACAAATCTATATAAATCAATGCACATAACATGGAACACACATGTACAGAAATGCATATACTACATCATTTTTTAAATATAGTAGAAAAACAATACATATTAAGGAAAACATATTGAGAAACTGGACCCAGTAATGAAAATGAGCAGCTCTCCTTAGAATGTGTATCCCCCTGCAATTTCATATATAATTTCCTTTGGAACAATGGAGGAAGTTGGTCAAGCTGAGAGCTAGGCATAATTAAAGCAAGTGCGTTTTCTTTCCAGTGATGTGAACCCTCTGTAGACCCAGTTGTTTGCTGCCTGATCACTGTTAATATTCTAATTCCATGAAGAGCATCAGCGATGTGAACTCTCTGTACGAGGGACAAGCTGGCCCCGCCATCACCTCGTCTGGGATGCAGACAACAGGTCTCACGTCCAAGCTTGATCACAGAGATGGTGCCTGTGAGTGACGTGTTTCAGGGCTCGGAATTATTGATGCAAAGTGAAAAGGTGGGGCTCTTTGCTCTAAAACCAGGAAAGAAGCGTTTCCCTGGAGCGAGGCCCCCAGGTCTCTCTCCACCTGTTTTTTGTTAATGTCACACTCCCCTGGGTGTGGGGACGCTCACTGGGTGAGTGCAGATTGTTCCATTCTGGGGCCCTTGCACATCTGACCTTCACCTTTGCTGTGCCTGGACTCAGACCCTCACTGGGCTGAGGCGCTAGGGACACAAAGGGAGGAAGGCGGGTGGGAGTGAGTGGGGTGAGGCCTGAGCTGAGATCTGAAGCCCCTGGCAAGTGCTGCCCATCAGTGGTCACTTTCAAAACACAAATTCGAAGATAAATTGCTGAGAATCTGAGGAATGCAACAGCAAGGCATTATATCCCACAGGAGGGACTACTTCTGGGTGTGGGCCTTGGGCGTCAGCCCTGGTCACCGGCCCTGTGGTTGACATTGTCCCTCAGATGAGACAGACCTGGAGCTTCCGTCACTGCCTGAGCCCTGACCTTGGCGCCCAGCCCTGCAGCTTGGCGGTGTCCTCTCACCTTTGTTACTCAGCTGCAGCTGCTAGAAATAAGGATACCTCCAGCCCAGACACACACAGCCTATGCAGGTTGGGGTCCTCCAGCTCTGGGTTCCTGAGATTTTTGTTTGCAGATGGAGGACACTGGAGTCTGTGTCCTGAGTCCCAGGCATCCAACCCCTGTTCCCTGGGGCTCTATCACCACAGACCGAAATAAAATCCTGAGGCTGCTGGCTGCTATGCCATGCTTTTTTTTTTTTTTTTTTTTTTTTTTTTTTTTTTTTTTTTTTTTTTTTTATGGTACGCGGGCCTCTCACTGTTGTGGCCTCTCCCGTTGCGGAGCACAGGCTCCAGACGTGCAGGCCCAGCGGCCATGGCTCACGGGCCCAGCCGCTCCGCGGCACGTGTGATCTTCCAGGACCGGGGCACGAACCCGTGTCCCCCGCACCGGCAGGTGGACTCTCAACCACTGTGCCACCAGGAAAGCCCTGCCATGCTTTTTCCTTCTGAGCAACTGCACCTAAGATTCTCAGGCTCCCAGGGAAACGTCCCTTCCCTACAGCTGCACCGAGTGAATGACATGGAGCAAACAGTACCTACTTCTTCAGCAAGCTAACTGTCCCATTTTTCAGTGAGAGCTTCTCATTGTCAAGGCCACCTACGTAGCTTAGATCCTTTCTCTGGGGAAGGACTTGAAATTCATGATTCTGTCAAACACCCAGTCTGTCTCTGAAGTGGCAGAGACAGACTTGGAAGCTGAGTGCAGGCCAGGCTGGCGGGCTGCTTTATTTGAGTGCATCTCTTCTGCAGTCTCCCACGTGGTCAGCCCTAAGTGCTGGGTCTACCCATGATAGCAGAGTTTTGGGGGACAGAGGAAAGAAGACACCCTGAGAATTCCTCTTGTCGGGAACACGGGCACCATCCAACTCAGGATTGGCCAATTGGGAGCAGTGGGCAGTTGCTGGAGCTGCGATCCAGTCAAAGGCAAGTGGTCCTAGAGACCCAGATTGAACTACTGCCTATAGAAGGGGCTGGAGGCCATTTACCTGTGTTGAGTTAGTGTTCACCAAAGTACTTTGATATATCAACACTCCATCACAGCCAGCCACTCTCCCTCTTTTTAAAACATTGAATCATCTCTTAGAGATTTTCGTTGATGGAATTCCAAGGTTTAAGCCTGAAGTCTTAAGGTACAGCACCAGTTTTGACCTTTGCATCCAGATAGAGACTGACGGGGGGGATCTGAGGGCTTCCCACCGCATCTCTGCAGGAGACTGTCTTTGATTACTCTGGTACTTAGAACATTACTATTCCTGACACTTACATGTAAAGGGTACATTTTATTTCCTACACGGCATTGTCTCCTGTTCATATCAACAGTATACACTCTTTATCCACAAGATGTTCACCTTCCATAGATCATCAGACTCCCTCATGGTAAAATGCACTCTGGCCTCTTTATGCTGGGCTTGGAGAACCTTTTCTAGGGTTTTATGTCCACCATCTACTGCCCAAAGACCAAGGGCCACATGTAAGGGATGAACAATAAAAATTAAAGACCAGATTTTAAAAGTAGCTACGAAGTACCAAACATAATTTTAAGCAGTCATTTTCACAAAACAACTCATTGAATCTGCCTAAAAACTTGCACTGAAAAAAAAAATGCTACAGGGATGTGCGTTATCCAAGTGTCAGTGTAACTGTACCCAGCTTGTTAGAAAATAATACTTTGATAGCATCAGCATTCTTCCATTCCTATTTTATACAGCAGAACTATATAATGGTGCACTGTCCTGCACCATTCACATTCCATGTTTGCCAAGACTTGGAAAGACCTGAAGGATCTCCGTCAGCACTCCTTGTTCTAGTTCCTTGGACTGTGCCAAGGTTCAGTACAGAAAGAAGGCCAGCCAGCATGTGGCTAGAGGAGATATTAGTCCAAGTTCGTATTCTCAACAAGTCTGTCCTATACGTTATAGGACACACTATTGATAAATCCTGCCCACTAAACGCCAGCGATCTCTCTCCTCCCAACTTCATGACCATGCCCTACCTGTCTGCAAGATTTCCCTCCAAAACATCCCTGGGCCGGTGTTGCCCCCAGTTGAGAAGCACAGATTTGCCCTGATGTCTGACTCCATTCTAGACATAAATACCTTGCGTGCCCTTGACTGAGGCGGTACTAATGTTTCAAGCTCTTTTCAGTGACAGTGATTAATACACAGAACTTGAGGTGAACACTCTGTAACCAAAACTCTAATTTCCATAATTTTCCAAGTCATCCACATACCTTTTGTTTCCTGTCAAGTGTGATGTCAAAAAAAAAAAAATCTAGAAATTACTAGCGCTCCTTCCACCCTCTGCCTGAGGGAGGGAAACTTCAATTTGTGGACTGTGATGAGCCCACAGGGCAGAGGATGCTGCTTCCTCAGGGTCTGGAAGGTGCCCAGCGTGGGGTCTCCAGCAGAATGCTGCCCGACCCTTTAGGGATTACTGAGGACACTCCAGTGATGCAGCAGGATGTGAGGATTTATTAACTTGCTCCAGTGAGAAATTATTGGCTTGTGGTGAAATCCAATTACAAGTTCTTTTCTTGATTGTACAAGCAAATATGTTTCTCATACTAGCATAAAGAGTGATACTAACATTAAAAGGGAAAGAAACCAGAGGATCTAAAGGAGGGACCTTAAGCAGGACAGACTTGGGTGGCACTCGTCTTTTTCAGAAGGCGTACATGCACATTATTTTTCAGAAAAGCTTGTAACAACCTTAGCAGAGGTTTCTTAAGAACTGTGACCCTAACTGCATTAGCTTGGAGGGCTGCCGAAAGAGGACCACAGGCTCTGTGGCTTCCCCAAGAGGAAGGTACTGTGTCACAGCTGAGGAGGCTGAGTCCCTCTGAGGCTGTGAGGAAATCTGTGCAGGTTCTCTCTCTTATAGCACCCAGGGGATGCTGGCAGTCTTTGATCTTTCTTCCCTCTGCTGCATTCCCTGATCTCTGCTTCTACCTGCACAGGCTGTTCTCTCCGGGTGCGCATCTGCATTCCAACCTCCTCTTCTATAGAAGGACACTATTCCCACTGCTTTAGGCGCCCGCCCTAAGCCACTAGAACCTTCTCTAGACCGATTGCCTCTGCAGCAATTCTGCTTACAAACAAGGTCACATTCTGAGGTATTGGGCGATTAGGACCTCAACATGTGAATTTGGCGAGGGGGGGGGCACTGAATTCAACCTAATATATTTGGACCTATCCACCTCCAGGAGAAGAGGAATCATTTAAGTGATGGTACCAGTGATTTCATATTCCCTTTAGAAGGTTTTCCTGGGTTTGCTTAGGATTCCAGCTTAAACATTATCAGGGGACTCTACAGTCTTTTATTCCATAAACTCAGGAACTCTCAAACCTCTCCATCTCCTAGGGTGGTCGTGGTGTCCAGCTATACTAGATGGATGCACTTCCTGGCCATTCCACGGGACACTGAGGTCCCAAAACAGGATTTGTTTCTCTTTTCTTGAGTATTGTAGAAATCTTAACCTAACCACTCAAGGAATACAATGCTCTGAATTCACAAGTTTTATACCTTGAATTTTGAAAATAGAACTATTCAGTTAGAAGTGGAGCCCATGGTAGTCTCCTGACTGCTCTAATAAGATTTCATGGATTTTATCTTTTCCTTAAAATAATAAACATTTCTATGCATAATACTGGTTTACAGTATATTACAGTACAATATAAATGAAACGTAAAATACATCTCTCCCCCCATGTATTCCTTTGTAATCTGAAAATTAAACTGCAAATTGACCTTTAAATGCTGTGAGCTAAAAGAAATGATTTGGCAAATAAAATAGAAAAAGTTTGCTTTTAAGGTTAAATATTGTCTTTAAAACGGTACAAAGAACAAAATGATTTAACAACAGACATTATAATAGCAAAAAGAGGTAAAAAGAGAAAAAATAAAGAATATCTCAGAAGTTTTAGACTTCAAGTGATGAAAGAAATGTACCTCATAAGTAAGAATATCATCAAGTATCGCTTGCCAATCAATGTCTGTGCATCTTGCTCCTGAAATAACTGTCACCAGGATTTATTTGGTTCCACTCAACCTTTTGAAATGAAGGATTGATGGGTCAGTTACTGAAAAATGTGGGAAGAGGGTCTCAAAGAAGCAAGAGATTGACGTACTGTCAAAATGTTGACCGTTCCATGCCAAGGATGACACGCCAAGAGTGGTATGAGACAGTGACCGGAAAATGGCCAGCGAAGGGGGTGTTGCCCTCCTGCTAAGGAATGAACTGCCAGACCAAACATCACGTCTGCGTGTGGTGAGGTTTAGTCAATTTACCAAAAAGGTTTTCCTAGCTATGCTCCCTGGGAGCAGCCTGGCTTCTCCTCCACCTAGAAAATGCTGCGCCTCCCAGCACCTCCCAGATCCCACGGGGGGCAGGGGTCCATGTGAGAAAGGAGACCTGAAGTTTAATCTTCTGTGTCTTCAGGAGAAATCCATCTTGTTCTGATTCAACACAATATAGGTCTTGAATGGCCAGACTTATTTCAAAACAGTGTCCTGTAACACTGTGGATTTCTAGATCTCAGCGAGCATATGGACTAAACCTAATGTGTGTCATATCTGTGTACTGAGACTCAGAGAGCTGGGCGTCTCCAAGGACACCAGACCAGCCCCTCCCTTATGCTATTCCTCAAGCTTCAGCTCTCTGCCTCTTCCTGTCTCTCCTCCTGTCAGAACTTGAGGGGTATTCAGGGAGAATATACAATCCAATATGCTTTTTTTTAAAACTTTGTTTCATAGTGGACTTTATTGGGAAAAGTTAGTGTAAAAAACATTCAAATTCATAACATTTAAACAAGGAAGTAAAATTATACCTTGTAGCTATAGTAATTGCTATAGTAATCACAAATAAGGTAAGTCTAAATTATTGCCTAAGCGAACACTATTTTGTCAGGCTTCTCTCATAAGCCCAAGGTAGGAAACCCTGCAATTATTAGAAGTGAGCCCAATGATGAATTTGCATCTGAAGCTGAAGAAAGGGAAAAAAACCATGTTCTGATTACAGCGTCATGACACTCTAGCCTGAAAAAAGCAACTTTATTAATGTCCTGCAGCAGAGTACATTAGTTATTGTAAACATGCATTAAAATTCGTAGTTTGGGGACTTCCCTGGTGACACAGTGGTTAAGAACCCACCTGCCAATGCAGGGGACACGGGTTTGAGCCCTAGTCTGGGAAGACCCTATATGCCCCGGAGCAACTAAGCCTGCGCACCACAACTACTGAGCCTGTGCTCTAGAGCCCGTGAGCCACAACTACTGAGCCTGTGTGCCACAACTACTGAAGCCCATGCGTCTAGAGCCCATGCTCTACAACAAGAGAAGCCACCACAGTGAAAATCACGTGCACCGCAAAAGAGTAGCTCCCACTCGCCACAACTAGGGAAACCCGTGCATGGCAAAGAAGGCCCAACACAGCCAAAAATAAATAAATAAATTTTTAAAAAAGAAAAAAAAAATTCTTATCTTGTGTCATAAAGAGAGTAATCAGTTTTCTTCATGATACATTATGTTTTACTCAGTTTCGTGTGGTTTGTCCCTCTGAAGACCTTTCTGGGAATGTTCCTTTTTCCAGGGCCTCTTAAGATGCCCAGGTTGCTTACTCTGGGTCATCTTTGGTCATTTAATACCAGCCAAACTGCCAGAACCAGTGGAAGCCCTCTCCCTGAACCAGACCCCCTTCTCTCAAACCCTACAGCTGCCACCACTAGAAGACAGCCATCTCAACTTGGTCAACAGTGTTACTAACAAGTTAATGTGGGATTCTCTTTGGTTATGGAATTTTTATGCTTATAAAAAAATATAGCTAGATATATGCTCCTGAATTCTAAAAGTATTTTGACTGACTTAAACACAAGTATGTCTTTGCAAAGTTCACCAGCTTGGCCAGGTCTGAAATCTATTTTCCTATGGAATCTAACATCAGTGTTCTATTTAGCAAATACAGGAGTGAAGAACACTGACAGATCTTTAGGAGCCCCGAGGGCTGGAGGAAGCCTTAGATGCTGTCCACGGCTTTGAACTCGCTGAGGGCCTGCACAGGGTTCACGTGCTTCTTCTGAGATGCCCTCTTAATCTTGGTCTGTGTCTCATCCTGTGTCGCTCTCTTCACCAAGGGCGTTTTCTCAGGCACCTTCATCTTCCACGACACAGCAGGGTGGTTACGGGAAGCCCTCCCCTGAGTCTTCTGGTATTTGGCAGAGGCCGCATAGGACGACTTCACTGTCTGCACCACAACGTTCATCAAGTTCTTAGCGGCTTGGATCAGGGACATGACGCTGTCCACCCCGGAGACCACCAGCTCCCCAACGAGGTTCTGCACCTCAGCCTTGACTTTGCTGCAGATGTTGAGCTGGTGGCAGTAGAGGGCGATGTACTGCAGGTAGGCCAGCAGGTCCTGCTTGCAGGCTGAGTCTGGGCAATGGTCTGCGACGGTGTGGCCAAGCTTACCCATCCGGGATCCCGCCTCAGCAATTTTCTTGGCGGCACTGATCACATCTGATGTGTTTCTGAGCGGTCCTTTACCTCGGGTAAAGTCTGTCATCTCCATCATGATCATGCACATCTGCTTGGCCAGCACGATGATGTCATTACCACTGTCGTCCCACTTGGACCCTTCGGCATCCAGCTTGCTCTGTTCTTCCTGGAAGCTGGCCACCTGTTCCGCAATCTTTGCTTTTTGCTCCCGGGGAAGGAGAGCCATGATCACCCGGACACTCTGGCCAGCTATCAGCTGATCGTCTTCTGTCCGGACGCTTGTCCTGCTTCTGACATCGAAGTCTTCCGTCTCGAAGTCCGAGTCATCCAGCTCCTCAGGGGTCCTTATCATCAATACCGCTTTCCTGATGGCCCGGATGCCATCGTACACCAGGCGTGCGACGTCGATAAACTCCGTCTCATCCATGGGCTGGGCCGGGTCTGAGCTGAGGGCTTCCACGGCCGCTTCACTTGCTCGGTAAAATGTGGCATGACTGTGTTGGAGAGGAGTTTGGTGGCTTCCAGCACCTTCTCTGTGTAGACCCCTGGCTCATAGTTGTCCATCTCTGAGGTGACCACGTGAATGACCCGAGCAGCTCGGCCTCGAATTGCACCAGCTGTGCGGTACATCCCATCCACATCTTTCTCTTGGAGAGCAATGACGCATTTGTTCACGTCTTCCAAAATGTGATTCTCTGAGACAGCCAAGAAGCCATCAATGGAAGTAATGTCATTGACAGCATCTGTGAGAACCCGGACTTGTTTTTCCCACTGTTCTTTAGAAGGATCCATGATCTCTTGGGCCAGTTTACTCTGTGGTTTTGCTGCTAAAGCCAATGCAGCATTGGTAACCTGAGGACAGAGGGCTTCTGGCTGGCTTGCAGACATTCACACAAGCTTTATGCCTTCTTCCTTGTTTGAGAGGGAACAGGCCAAGGTGGCAGTCTCAATTCATTTGTTGGCGTGTTCACGGAGAACGCGGGCATATTCTTTAACTTCTTTCTCATTTCCATTCTTTCAGCTTCAATCAATACTAAAAGTGGAACGCTGGTTTCCAGAAATGAATCTGAAACATGGCCCATGACAGCTTTGCGGAGCTGCCTGTGCAAGTCCCTGGTCTTCTTGGTCGTTTTATCTATTGCAGAATTGAGCGCAGCACCTGTTTCTTTATGTCCGGCATTGCCCATGTACTCTGAGGGCAGGTCCTGCAAGGCCTGACGGACAGCATTACACTCTGCCGTGAGTCTCTCACGCCGGTCCTCACGTGTGCAGGACGAGTCAGCCATCTGGGCCGCCCCACAAATGATGCTTTCCAGGCGCCCCTCCAGGGAGGGCCTAAAGCGCTCCTCGCTGAAGCTCGAGGGGTCCACAATGATTTGTTTATCAAAGTTATTGAGGGCATATGCCAGTTCTCCTCCTCCTCCACCCTGGTGCTGGGAGGCACCATCTGAGGCAGTAGCCTGGGCTACATTAGCAATGCCTCTGACCGCCTGCTGCAGCTGCTTGTATATCAGGTCTCTGCTGGCCTTATAGGCTGCGACATCAGGGTGCTGTAGGCCTGCCTGGGATGCAGTATAGAGGATTGGAACGTGTTTCTGCAGGATTCCTCTGGCTGCAGCCATCGGATCAGCATGGCCCATATCTTTCCGTTCCTGTTGTCTTTTGGCTGCCATAATGTTCAGCTTAGCCACTTCAGGTTTCAGGGCCTTATACTGTATTCCCAAGTCCTGTTCTGTACCAGCATTCCTCAGTTTCAAGAGAACGTCTTTTACAACTTTCAGCTGAACAAGTAATTTGTAGGCATCTGTCATGTCAGCCAAAATAAGCAGCCGGTTAACAGCAGAGAGCAAAACTCGAGCCGCCCAAACCGTGCTGCCACGCATCACGGAAGGAGACCACCTGCAAACTCTCCAGCAGCCCTCTTCTGCAGATCACCTTGTTTTCGAGCATCTTCCGCGGCAGTCACAAGCTCCTCCTTGAGAAACTGACTCTCCTTTGCAATTTTATCCCTGTTCTCCAAGAAATTCTCAGTTGCTGGTTCAACAGATGCAGCCAAAGCATGGGCCTTCTTAGAACCACCTCACTTCTTATTAGAGGGCCCCTTGCTATTGGCATTTACCAGGGTTGTAACCTGGGTAACAAGAGGCTCCAACAGTCTTTCAACTGCCAGAGTCCTGATCTCTAGACTTTTGGGGTCCCATGTGATGTTTATGTTGCCTGCGTGGACAGCAGTCGTTTCTGTGGCGAGCTCGGCAAGTGCAGGAAGATTCCCGAAGCCCTAAGCCAACGGCCGCCACTTTGTCTCCCCCTTTATGTTTTGATTAAGTCAAATAGTATTTTCTGAGGGTTACCTAGATGGATATCGGAAGGACAGGAAGACATGCAAAGATTTTGTTACTTTCCATCCGCTAAGCACAAGAGGCCAGCTGAGCAGGTCAGAGAGTGTGGATGACAAATGATTGTAAGTGAGCGAGTCTGGTGCATAGCAGCTGAACAACATCTGTTAGTCAATCATAACTCAAATAGTATTGCATTATCGACAGATGAATGGATAAAGAAGATGTGGGACATCTATACAACGGAATACTACTCAGCCATAAAAAAGGATGAAATGATGCCATTTGCAGCAACATGAACGGGCCTAGAGACTGTCATACTGAGTAAAGTAAGTCAGATGGAGAAAGACCAGTATCATCTGATATCGCTTATATGTGGAATCTAAAATATGACACAAATGAATGAAAGAGAAACAGAGTCACAGACATAGAGAATAGACTGGTGGTTGCCAAGGGGGAGGGGCAGTGGGGGAGGGATGGACTGGGAGTTTGGGGTCAGCAGATGAAAACTATTACATGTAGAATGGGTAAACAAGGTTCTACTGTAGAGCACAGGGAACTACATTCGATATCCTGTGATAAACCATCATGGAAAAGGGTATGAAAAAGAATGTGTACGTATATGTAAAACTGAGTCACTCTGCTGCACAGCAGAAATTAACACAACATTGTAAATCAACTGTACTTCAATAAAATAAATTTAGAAAATAGTATTGGATATATCTTTGTAAACTATTAAGTACTAAGAAGTTCTCCTGTTAATACTAATTCCTAAAAATGTAAACATATTTGATTGCATTGTATATTATTTTTAATAACTGTATCATCCCAAAGATCTGACTCGGGTCACTGTTCCGTGTGTCTCTTTGGAAAGCCTGACCCAGCTTTATGCTCTTTCCACATTCTCTCTCTGTGTCTGTGTGATTTTCAGTCGTCTTCAGGTTTAGAAGCTGGATTTATCTTCAGGCTCTTCAGGCGAAGTGGCTTCACTTCAGACTCGGTTCGGGGTGGGGGGGTCTGTGTCTCATCACTCTCCTCGCACCTGCCCCCCATTCGCCTTAACAAAGTCATCTGCTGATGCCGTTTCACATTTGGCTCACGAATCCGACCTCTGGAGCTGCTTCCCTGCACTCGTAGTCTCAGAATGAAAGGTTTGACTCAAGTGCCTTATTTTGTGATACTTGGTCCCTTTTGGGCGTGAGTAGGTGACACTGCTGCTTTCCAGGCAGTGACTGTGTGATTCACGGTGAGAGTCTGCAGAACCCAGAGCCATCTCACCCCCTGTTTGTTTGGCTTTGCCTTCTCCAGCCTTTTGTGAATGTGAACATCTAATGGCACTTTCTGCAGACCTGAGACTATATTCCCGAGTCCGTCATCCAGGTTCCAGGGATGAGCATCTATGCCCCAGCACTTCATACCCTGATGCAGGCTCTGCTAACCCCTGGATCCTATTTTAAACTCCAGCTCCACTTTGATGACATACTCTGCCTGGTTATTTAACAATGCAGATGGATGTCAATAAAAAGTCTGTGCTGGGATTATTCTGTTTGTGCTGTTCTCATCAAGCTCCTAAATAACCACCTATACTCGTTCGATAAACACTAAGTACCGACGAGATATTAGGTACCTATTAGACAGATACAGTGACAAACAAAACATGCATTACATACCTGAGATTACAGTCTAGGCTTTCTTTCTCTGTGTCAGCTATTAGTATGAATTATACGCTAATCAACCCTGGAGGAAGCATAATTTGTCTGTACTTCCTATTTTTATAAACATGATGTACTTTGGTTGCTTTATGTTCTGATTGGTATTAGGTTTACCGATGACCTCTTTCAATTAGCTATTCATACTCGAATACTCTGGATCTCTGTTAATGAGTAAGAATGTATTGTACCTCTGCTCTTGTCTCTGTGTGCAACATGTAAGTCAAAGAGAATCAGCATTCGGTGATTACTGAATCATGAGTGGATTACTTTAGAGGAGTTCAGGAAAGAACAGAGTTTAATCAAGTGAAACACTTTTCTAGAGGAGCAGTTATAAATCCTGATGTTACAGACACAGGATTGAGTTGGATAATGTCAGCAGAGAGAAAAATTAATAGGAGAAGACATAATATATAAAAGAAATAAGTTTTCTAAGGGGAATAACTTCAATTTTTTCAGGAACTGTAAAGTAACTTGTGAATTTATGACTTTTATAGAAGTAAGACCAGGAAAATTCTATACCAGACGAATCCTAACAGTCAAGTATCACGAGAAATGCCTAATCTGTTTTTACAGAGATAACCTCACCACTGGCATATAACTGCTAATTACCAAGTGAAATAATACTAAAGGAAACAGCATTCTACTCACTGATTTAGAAATCAATACAAAATGTAAATTTTTGTCCAGGTTTTAGAAAGCATTATGTCAGAATTATGAAGAATTGCTGGATAAACCAAATGGTGTGATCAGGTCAATGTGCACCTTATGTCTACAACACTTTGCAACCAGAAAGGATTAGGCTTGCTAAACATCTTCAGAGCACTTTCTGAAGTTCACTCCAGGCGCCCCCTTGCTCTCCTCCCCCTGCCTCTCCTCCACAGGCCAGTGAAAGCTTTGGGGCTCCGCTGCTTGGACGGGGTGGCCATCTGGTCCTTGAGCTGAGCTGCTGGGATTGGTTCATTCAAGAACTGGACTAAGATGCACAGAAGCTCAGCATCAGTCCGTGGTGCTCCTTGGATACAGGAAGTACAGAGACTCGGGAATAAGGGAAGTCATTGGGGGCTGTTGTGATGATAGAGCACAGAGGGGTGGTCTGCAGAGAAGAGAGGTAGGCAGGGATGAAGGGCAGAGAGAGATGCTGAGGCTCTTTCTGGATTATCTCCAGACCGTGCCCTTGAGGTCAGACCCTGCCCTCACCTACAACACACTGACTCTTTTTTATTGTTATTATTAACTGTTATTGGAGTACAGTTGCTTTACAGTGTTGTGTTAGTTTCTGATGTGCAGCAAAGTGAATCAGTTATACGTATACATATATCCCCTCTGTTTTAGATTTTCTTCCCATTTAGGTCACCACAGAGCACTGAGTAGAGCTCCCTGTGCTCTGCAGTAGGTTCCCATTAGTTGTCTATTTTATACTTAGTAGTGTGTAGATGTCCATCCCAATCTCCTAAATCACCCCACCCCCCCTTCTCCCCTTGGTAACCATAAGTTTGTTCTCTACATCCGTGACTCTATTTCTGATTTGCAAATAAGTTCAGCTCTACCATTTTTCTAGATTCCACATATATGTGTTAATATACAATATTTGTTTTTCTCTTTCTGACTTACTTCACTCTGTATGACAGTCTCTAGGTCCATCCACATCTCTGCAAATGACCCAATTTCGTTCATTTTTATGGCTGAGTCACATTCCATGGTATCTATGTACCACATCGTCTTTATCCATTCATCTGTTGATGGACATTTAGGTTGCTTCCATGTCCTGGCTATTGTAAATAACGCTGAAATGAACATCAGGGTGGGATGCATACACTCCACTGACTTTGTACACAATGAGCATGTGTGAGCTTCTCTTTCTTCTTGTGATAGTTTTTTTTTTTTTTTTTTTTTCTGGTACGCGGGCCTCTCACCGCCGTGGCCCCTCCCTTTGCGGAGCACAGGCTCCGGACGCGCAGGCTCAGCGGCCGTGGCTGTGTGTGTGGAGCTGTGAACAGCTTGTATGCACCATGAGCCTCGGGCTGGCCTTGCTTCCCCAGCACCCCCTACCCCTGCCAGAAAATGCATTTTCCAGAGCAGCTGGAGTAACAACTGGGACACAAGGAGATTAGTGCATGTGTTTTAGCTGCTGTCAAGGTGAATCTTCCCAAATCCTGATTATGTTTATTTAAGTGAAACGTCTGCCAATAAGAAGGAGACATGTTTATGGTCATGGCATAGCTGTGGCTTCTGTCCTCTGAATAATGATAATACAGACATTTGCTGCATGGCCTCATCCTTGGGGGTTTTCTTTTGTTCTTTTTATTATTATTATTAGTGAGTAGTAAGCTCTTTAGAGTAAACTTCTCGTGCCACAGAGATTGCTAGCCATTATGGCAATAAAAGGGCTATTTGTTGTCTTTCCTGTTGGAAAGTGGCTAATGCAGACAAGAGAGGTGCTCAGGAAGCAATGGGTTCGTAACATAAACCAAACTTGGATGTTTCTTTTCAGGGTTTAGACACTAATCGGTGATGACCCAGCTGAGGACCGTGAGAACACTGCATGTCCTCACAGATATGAGCAGCCCAGGCGTGAACTGTCCTATTTTTTTCAATATTCTGGGAACAGTAATAAACACGAAGTTCTCCACTGTCTGGGGATAGAACGACGGGAGTTGTGTAAATAGAGTTAAATGGGATTTCCTGGGCATGACTGTTTCCATTACCTACCCAGGACTTTATTTGGAAAAAAATGAACTATTATGAAAAATATGAAACTTAAAACCCTTTATATCCTCATTCAACCAGAACTTCAGGGCCCATCTGAGGGGCACACACCTTCCCCAGGGGTGACTGGGACGAATTAGGCGTAATCTCTGGCCTCGTGAAACTTACAGTCTAGTAGAAGCAAAAGAGAGGCAGGCACAGAGCAGCACTCTGCCCTAATCCTCAGGCTGGGCAGTGAGGTCCAAGGGCAAACGTCCTAACGGGCCCGCTCCCTACGGACTGTGTTTGTTTCCTGGAGCTGCCTTAACAAAGCACCACGATCTGGGCGACTCACAGCAGTGGGTGTTCATTCTCTCCCAGTCAGGAGGCCGGAGGCTGGAGAAGGGGATGGCAGGACCCTGCTCCCCACCGAAGTGTCCCGTGGAGGGTCCTTCCTCTCCCGACAGGTCCTGGGGGCCCAGGTGCTCTTTGAGTTGTGGCAGCACACCTCCAGGCTCCGCCTCCATTCCCCTCTGTGTCCCTGTCCTCACATCCTCTGATCACAGGGACACCAGCCGTGTTGGGTTAGGGCCACCCGCCTCCAGGATCATCTCTTCTCAACCTGCTACATCAGCAGTGCCCCTGTTTCCAAATGGGGCCGTAGGTGGAGGTGCTGGGGATTAGGGCTTCAGCTTATCTTCCCGAAGGACACAGTTAACCCACGACGTGGAGCACTTAGTGAAGACTGATGCTTGTACGAGTGGGGTAATCACACACCTGCAGAAAGTAATGAGACATAAAGAGAAAGGAAGAAAGGATAAAGAGGCTTTGAGTGATATGAGCTGGAGGTGGACGTCTGTAACCGTAGTCCTCTGGTTCCTGACGGGTGGCCGTCTTCAAACCAGGTCATCTTGCCCTGACCCGGGAGTGCCACTCTCAGCTCCCTCCCCGGACATTTCTGTGCACAAAATACAGTCACTGCGATTTCTCACCTGTGACTCCACCAGCGCAGGGCCTGGGTCTCTGGGACCTACTGTCAAGATCTGCCAAATCAGAGAACTTCTTGAACCTGTGCCAAGCCTCTGGCACCAGGCTTTCCCGGTTGGCTACTTCAGAAGGGACAGAGCTGAAGTCCAGGAGGTACATATACTCAGAGTACACAAATGCAGTTTTATCTTTCCCATTTTTAAAGGGAATGCGTATCCCCTGTTTAAATATTCTAACACAAAGTGTTACTTGCGGTTTTTCATAACAAGGAGTTGGTTTATTTTGAAAATGTAGCTCATTGTTGCTTTTCCAGCAGACGCCCAATCCAGACGGCCTTTTCAGGGAAACGAGTCCACATAAACACCCACAATGGGCCATTCAACACAAACCCTGTCCCAGAACAGGTATTTCCAGTGTGTCCTTCCATGCACAAATACAATGCGCCAGAAGGACAAAGCTTGCACAAGTGACACACCGCAAACAGAGAGATTTCAATAGCACCAGAGGAGTTCATAGTCACTCTGACATTGCTCTGCAGAAAGAATAATCTCGGCAAATCCACCCTGGGTTGTTGGGTGAGTGGGCTGTGAAAATTCTCTCTGGTGTTACTCACCAATCTTCTAATTCTTGTTTTAAAAGGTTAACACACACACATATTCCTTGCCCTATTAAATTCTTCTAAAAATGCTTAACTCCTTCTGTTTCTGAAAATAGTACAATTCTCCTGTCTCACAAGAACACCTATCAAGTTTATTTCCATAAATAAAAGAAAGCTCTTCATGGAATGAGTTCTTTCTGATTCAGGTTACTTAAGACTTTGCATTTCCTACTCTGATTTTGGAACATTAAGTGACTGTACAAGATGAAAGAAAGAATCCGGTCAGCTGTTTCATGTGGCTACTTTCCAGATTAAAGCATATGTGCAGAAGTTTTTGTAATAAAGCGTTTATGGGAATTGTCACATTTCCTAGGAAGAGCTCCTTTTATTCAATCCCTGCCATATTCTTTCACTACTAATAAAAATACACTGACTATGATCAGAAAACTGTTTTTTTTTTCCTAAAAACTGACCAGACATTGCAAAGTTTCCTTGTATTTGCTTTTCAAAAAGTCTGCCTGGGAAAAGTAAATTCCAAGAACTATGAGGGACAGAATGCCAAAAAAAAAAAAAGCCTTTGGTGAGTTGATTAGGAAAGATTGTTCCAGGTGTGGGGAGAAGCTTGGAGGGCTGCATGATTCACAGAGGTAACCATAAATAAATTCATCTCAGATACGGGAAGGCTACTAAGAGGAATGCGGTGAATAAGGATATGCTTAACAGAATCCACAAATAGCAGCTGATATTTATTGAGAGGTTACTATAGGCCAAGTTCTGTGCACTAATTATTTGATTGAACCCCCATCCAGTTTTATAAAGTGGACACTACTATTGTGCTTATTTCATAGCTATTAAATTAAGGAATAGGGTAGTTTGCCTAAATGACCACTACTTAGGAAACCAACGTGCTACAGGATCAGCTGGCAACAGGATGTCCAGAGCCAGATCTAAGGAGCTGCAACTAACACCTTTTAAAATTTTTGCAGCTTTGGATGTGTGGGGAAAACTACCAGTTCACAGGGATATTTGTTTTTATAACATCTTTGTATCGCAGTACAAGGGTGTGTTAGTTTCTGCTTTATAAAAAGGAAATCAGTTATACGTGTACATATATCCCCATATCCCCTCCCTCTTGCATCTCCCTCCCACCCTCCCTATCCCACCCCTCTGGGTGGTCACAAAGCACGAGCTGATCTCCCTGTGCTATGTGGCTGCTTCCCACTAGCTATCTATTTTACATTTGGTGGTGTATATATGTCCATGCCACTCTCTCACTTCATCCCAGCTTAAACTTCCCCCCTCCCCATGTCCTCAAGTCCATTCTCTACATCTGCAACTTTATTCCTGACCTGACCCTATGTTCTTCAGAACATTATTATTATTATTTGTTTTAGACTCCATATATATGTGTTAGCATGTGGTATTTGCTTTTCTCTTTCTGACTTACTTCACTCTGTATGACAGACTCTAGATCCATCCACCTCACTACAAATAACTCAGTTTCACTTATTTTTATGGCTGAGTAACATTCCATTGTATATATGTGCCACATCTTCTTTATCCATTCATCTGTCGATGA
>RJWK010021399.1:0-30700 GCA_004363435.1 Platanista minor
AAAAAAAAAAAAAAAAAAACTTCCAGCAAACAAAAGTCCAGGACCAGATGTCTCCACAGGCGAATTCTATCAAGCATTTAGAGAGGAGTTAACACCTATCCTTCTCAAACTCTTCCAAAATATTGCAGAGGAAGGAACACTCCCAAACGCATTCTATGATGCAACTATCACCCTCATACCAAAACCAGACAAAGATACCACACCCAAGAAAAGAAAATTACAGGCCAATATCACTGATGAACATAGACACAAAAATCCTCAACAACATACTAGCAAACTGAATCCAACAATACATTAAAAGGATCATACACCATGATTAAGAAGGATTTATCCCAGGGATGCAAGGATTTTTCAATAGCCACAAATCAATCAAGGTGAAACACCACATCAACAAATTGAAGAATAAAAAGCATACGATCAACTCAATAGATGCAGAAAATCTTTTTGACAAAATTCAACAACAATTTATGATAAAAACTCTCCAGAAAGTGGGCAGAAAGGGAACCTACCTCAACGTAATAAAGGCTATATAAAACAAACTTACTGCTAACATCATACTCAACAGTGAAAGATGAAAGACTTTCCTCTAAGAACAGGAACCAGGCAAGGATGCCACTCTCACTAATTTTATTCAACATAGTCTTGGAAGTCTTAGCCATGGCAATCAGAGATGAAAAAGAAGTAAAGGGAATCCAAATTGGAAAAGAAAAACTGTCACTGTTTGCCCATGACATGATCCTCTATATAGAAAATCCTAAAGATACTACCAGAAAACTACTAGAGTTCATCAATGAATTTGGTAAAGTTGCAGGATACAAAATAAATACACAGAAATCTCTTGAATTTCTATACACTAACAACAAAAGATTGGAAGAGAAATTAAAGAAACAATCCCATTTACCACTGCATCTAAAAGAATAAAATACATAGGAACAAATTTACCTGAGGAGGCAAAGGACCTGTAATCTGAAAACTATAAGATGCTGATGAAAGAAATCAAACATGACACAAACAGATGGAAAGATAAACCATTTTCTTGCACTGGAAGAATCAATTCTTATTCACAATATTCAATATTGTGAAAATGACTATACTACCCAAGTCAATCTACAGATTTAATGCAATCCCTCTCAACTTATAAATGGCATTTTTCACAGAACAAGAACAAAAATCTTAAAATTTGTATGGAGACAAAAAATAATCCAAATAACCCTTCACGACACTTCTTTTTTTCTTAGATTCCATATATATGTGTTAGCATACGGTATTTGTCTTTCTCTTTCTGGCTTACTTCACTCTGTATGACAGACTCTAGGTCCAAATAACCAAAGCAACCTTGAGAAAGAAAAACCGAGCTGGAGCAATCAAGATCCCTGACTTCAGACTGCACTACAAAGCTACAGTCCCAATCAAAAAATGGGCAGAAGACCTAAATAGACATTTCCCCAAAGCAGACATACAGATGGCCAAGAGGCACACAAAAAGATGTTCAACATTGCTGATTATTAGAGAAACGCAAATCAATACTACAATGACATATCACCTCACACCACTCAGAATGACCATCATGAAAATATCTACAAACAGAAAATGCTGGAGAAGGTGTGAGGAAAAGGGAATCCTCCTACACTGTTGGTGGGAATGTAAATTGGCACAGCCACTCTGGAGAACAGTGTGGAGGTTTCTTAAGAAACTGAAAATAGATATACCATATGATCCAGCAATCCCACTCCTGGACATATATCTGGAGAAAAACATGGTTCAATACATGCACCCCATTGTTCATTACAGTGCTGTTTACAATAGCCAAGACATGGAAGCAACCTAAATGTCCATTGACAAATGAATGGGTAAAGAAGATGTGGTACATTTATACAATAGAATATTACTTAGCCATTAAAAATAATGAAACAATGCCATTTGCAGCAACTTGGATGGATCTGTAGATTATCATACTAAGTGAATCGTCTGACAGAGAAAGACAAATATCATATGATACAGCTTATATGCAGAATATAAAATAATATGCAAATGAGCTTATTCACACAACAGGAAGAGACTCACAGACTTAGAGAAAGAACTTATGGTTACCAGGAGGTAAGGGTGGGGAGGAGGGATAGACTGGGAGTTTGGGATTGACATGTACACACTGCTATATTTTAAATAGGTAACCAACAAGACCTACTGAATAGCACAGGGAAGTCTGCTCAACACTCTGTAATAACCTAAATGGGAAAAGAATTTGACAAAGAATAGATATGTGTGTGTATAACTGAATCACTTTGCTGTACTCCTGAAACTAACACAATGTTAATCAAGTATTCTCCAATAAAAAATTAAAAAAAAAATTAAATAGAGGTGATCAGCAGAGCTAGCTACAGATATTGAGATAAAGTGAGTGCTTTCATGCTAAGTAACTTAAGCAAAGATGAAGATCAATTCTGGGGGCTTTGGAAGAATCTAGTTTCAATATTCTTATGCACATCCATCCAAATGTTGCACACAAAGAAAATCAAGCATAACAAAACCAAAAAATAATGTTAAAGGATAAGAGTTAAAAGATTAGACAAAGAAAATAAAATGTGTCAGTAAGTTGTGACTTAAATATCCAAATTAATAGAAAACGACATTTTATGAAGAATGTTCAATGTTAAATGAGAGTGGAGTAATACCTATATACCTATAGTGTTCTCGGAGAAAAATATATGACACAAGTATGGTAACAGCTGTCATTAAAGTTCAGACAATTTGTAGATATTTTCTCACATGCCTAAAGAAAAGAGACATAATTTCTTTGAGCCTCAGCCAATCAGCAGTTGAAAGTAGAACATCTGCTAAAAGTACTACAATTTGAATCTATTTAAACAGAGAAATAAGGCTAAATATTGGAGTTAATTTTAATTACAAAATTTAAATACTATAAATATTTAGAATTAGGAAAAGCAGAAGACACAAGTAATACAAATCTAAATGTATTATTTAAATAGAAACATATAAGTAAAAGAAGTAAAAATATCAAAGTAATCAACCAGAATCAAGAAATGATCCACAGAGTGATAATAGATAAGATAGATTAAATGTACTTATTTTTCTACTTCTCAGTACAGAAAGTCATTATAGAGTTACTGAAGTTGCTGTATCAAGAATAAATTTGTTCAAACTAATATTTAGATATACTAGTATATTATAAATTTCTTACAGGCAAACACTACAACAAGTAAAACAGATTATAAGATTTCCAAACTATAGAAAGGAAATGAATATTAATCTTCAACACCTCAAAAATAAGTAGTACCTTACATATCAAATATTTTAAAGAAAATATAGAAAGGGAAAATGTATCCCAAAATGTTATGTTAGAACTAGGTCCAAACCAACCTGACTTAGCAATATGCGCATGAAAAAAACTCATTATCAAAATAAAAAGGTTTTAAGACTGGATCAGAAAACAAAACTGGATACATACCTAAGCAAAAATAGTCAGAAACGTTATGTATTCGCTCCTCTCCAGGATGGGAGTCATCAAGTCCTTCTCTCTCTATGTTTAATCCATTCCTCATTGGAAGTTAGAGTTCATTCCTGCCCTCCTCTTGTCTGTGCGTATTTTGATGAAAAATGCAGCAGATGTGATTCTGGAAGACTCCTGAGACTAGATCATAAAAACCTGGCATCTACTATCTGAATCTTTTGTACACTCTGAGGGAAGCAATTGCCACGTAAAATATCCTTATACCCTAAGCCTTTATTCAGTGAGAAAGCCCAAGCTAGCCACACGAGGAAGCCAAGTGTAGAAAGAGATTGACGTGGGACCAACACTGGACTCATTCAGCCAATTCAGACCTAACAGCAGACATGTGAGTGATGAACACTTCAGTTGTCTCCTGACCAAATTGTCATCAGATTTGCTCACTCATACCTAATGTCTAAAACTACTATATAGAAAGGCACTCAACTGTCATTTATGTAATGAACTAATTGTAGAAATTGTAATAGTCCAATAGTAGAAATTGTAATTGCAGAAATTTTTAATAGAGATAATTAAAAAGATGAAATTATCCACAATCAGAAACAATGTTAATAGTTTCCTATTGATATATATGTTATACTTGTATACATATTTTATAAATTGATTTATATTACTAATCTTATAAAATACTTTTTAACTAAGATTTAAATTATGAACACATTTTAAGTTAGTATATATTCTACAACTCACTTTAATAGTTCCATAATATTTCATCTCTGCAGGTAATTTTTACTGAGAATCTACCAAGTACTACCCATTGTGCTGGGGCTAATTATTCTGATAAGTTAAACAAAAAATTGTCCCTCCTGCTGTAGACTTTTAATCTAGTGTGGCAGTTAGTCATTATGTATTGCTGCTTAGGTTCCCTGGAAAGCAGCCTCTAAGACAGGCCTTATGGCAACATAGGCTTGTTCAGGAGTGCCCTTGGGATCAACATCTGTAGAAGAGAAAGGAAGGAAGCAGGGTTAGGCAAAGGAGAAATCAAGTAGTGATGGGAGCTCCACCATAGTTTTGGGCAACTCTACAGGAAATTTGAGCTAAAATATCATCAGTTTGTATCAAATTGAGTAGAGATGGCCAGACCCATATGAAAAACCCGTATAGATTATATTAGAAATTCTTCTAAATATCAAGCTTGTTACTGTTTGATTGTTTGGTTTGGTTTAATTCTTAACTGAAGAAATTTGATCACAGTAAAAGAAAAATAAGCTAATATATCAGAAACAGATGCTGGTAAGTTATATGCATGAATCAAGGTGTAAAAACAACACCTTGTGAGACGTCAACAAGATGGCCAAATAAGATGTACCCTGCTCCTTCTCTTAACAGTAATTTGACATCTATCCCCAGACAAAAGTAACTTTGTGGGAGCTTTGGGATCCAAGAAGGAGATTGTGAAACTCTGGTGCACTCCAAGATTTGGAGAGCTATTTCAAGAAGGAAGGCTCATACCTAGGCAGCTAGCTCATCAACTGTTGTACCCAGCTACAGACCTGGAGACGCTCCACATCCCTGTAAACTCAGCTATAGCACCATTTGGCCCTGGTCCTGCCCCCATTACGATATACCAATTGACCCAGGAGGAGTCACACCATATACAGTAAGTCCCCTACATAGGAACCTTCAAGTTGCTAACTTTCAAAATGCAAACCTGCATTCTCATGTCCAATCGTGTAAGTTAGTTCACGTGTCTGGCGTACATTTTCACGTGCATTCCTCCTCTACAAGTGGTTGTGATTTGTGTAGCTTACTGTACAGTACTGTTGCTGTGCAACACAAGGAGCTTACTAAGGAAGACCTGATGGAATTGGAGGCCTAGAGAAAGCATGAAGAGAAACAAGAAGAAGAAGAAGTAACCGACGAACCGCAGAGATTCACAGCATGGGAAATGGCAAGGGAATTGTCTTTATTTGAGGAGGCTCTATTGGTTTTTGAGGCACAGGACTGAAGGTAGAATGGTACACGAAGGTTGCAGCAGCCATTCAGAATGCAATCCAGTGCTACCATGTCATCTAGGATGAGAAAAAAAAAGAGCTACTACCTAGACATCACGGGATCGTTCTTTCAACAGGGAACAAGAACCTGTGCCATCAACATTAGGTGTGAGTGAAATCGTAGCTTGCCCTCTGTCTCCTATTGCTGATGATCCTTCAGCTGTACCATCTCCCACCTCCTCTCTCCCCTCCAGTCAGTAACTCTTCTTGCCTGTTCACTCGGTGCCAGCCCCTGTATGCCAGCTGTTGTACTGTGCTACTGTACTTTTCAAGGTACTGTACTGTAAGATTAAAAATGTTTTCTTTATTTTTTGTGTTTATTTGTTTTTTATGTATTATTTGTGTGAAGAGTATTATAAACCTATTACAGTACAGTACCATATAGCCGATTGTGTTATTTGGGTACCTAAGCTAACTTTGTTGGACTTAACGAACAAATTGGACTTATGAATATGCTCTTGGAAGGGAACTCATTCACATGTAGGGGACTTACTGTATTGGGTAATAGGCACACAGACTTTGGTCCCAGCTGTGGACCCTGAAGGGCCCATGAACTGTTCCAGTCTCTCTCAGCATTCTCACTTCTGTGTATGTACCCAAAGGGAATGAAAACAGGATATGGAAGAGATATCTGCACTCCTCTGTTCATTGCAGCATTATTCACATAACAAGATATGGAAGAAAGCTAAGTATCTGTTGATGGATGAAAAGATGAAGCAAATGTGCTTTATATATGTGTGCATGTGTGTATACACATATATATAATTCAGTCAAAGAAAAGGAAATTCTACCATTTGTGACAACATGGATGGAGCTTGAAGGTATTATGCTAACTGAAATAAATCAGACAGAGAAAGACAAATAATATATGACCTCACTTACATGTGCAATTTGTAAAAAGCCAAACTCATAGAGACATAGAGTAGAATGGGAATTACCAAGGATTGGAGGTTGGGAGAAAGGGGGAGATGTTGGTCAAACCGTACAAACTTGAAGGTATAAGATGAATAACTCCTGGGGATTTAATATTTAGCATAGTGACTACAGTTAACTATACTATATTATATACTTGAAAATTGCTAAGAGTATAGATCTTAAATATTCTCTCAAAATACACACACACAAATTGTAATTATGTGAGGTGACGGATGTGTTAGCTAACTTTATTGGTAATCATTCTGCAATATATGTCATACACCTTAAATTTACATAATTGTATATGTCAATTATATCTCAATAAAGCTGGAAAACACACACACACACACACACACACACACACACACACACACACACACAATCCTTAAACCCTTCCTGGTCTAGAAACTGAAGATGAGAGGATCTCAGCTGCACTCATTCATTTACATACTGTCTATGGCTACTTTCATGTTACCAGACTAGAGCTGAGTAGTTGTAACAAAGACCATAAATTCCAAAAGCTTAAATAGTTACTATCTTACCCTTTATGAAAAATTGTACCAACCCCTGGTTTAGCACTTCTAGATTACTTTAATGTAATTTTCATGAGGTTTGATTATTCCATAAAAATTGTCAATTTTTAAAAGTAAAATCTAATCAAAATTAAAAATAATGTATAATCCCATAAATCACAGGTACACTCTTGATATTTTATTATATTTTACTGGCTACTTTTCCATGCAATTTATATAGGAGAAGCCATCCATCATTCGATAATTATTTACTGGGAGACTACTATGTAAAAAGCGATTTCTGAGACTTGTACAACAGTGAACAAAACAAAAAATGCCTGTGGTTTCATGGAACTTACAAAATCAAGGAAGAATTTTCTAATATTTTACTGAGAACAAATTTTACAATGTATTATTTCTACAATTTACCTCACCATCTCCTTGTTTGAAATTTTGGTTGTTTTCAATTTCTGTTACTATAAAGAGCACTGAGTTTGAATGTCTTGAACCAATATATTTTCCAACGTTTTACCTTATTTTTGTAGGAAAACATTACTATAACTAAAATCATAAGTTTAGGGGATTTAGAGATTTCACACATGACATTATCAGCAAATTAATGGTCATAAAATATAGACAATTATGCTTCTATAAGGAGTGTATAAGCCATGACACAATGTCTATCTAGGCCAAATATCTCAAAATAAAAATCACCAGAACACTGTTTAAAATTATTATTCTTATGGAGATAGCAAAAATTGTTTAGAATATCTGAAGCCTCAGTCTGCAATAAGACTTGGGTGTATAATGATAAATGATATAGATAGATAGATAGATAGATAGATAGATAGATAGATAGATAGATAGATATAGATAGATAAATAGAAAAATATAGAGAGATATGTATGTGTTATATAATTGAGACAAAAAGATGGTCTCTGTATACTGGTTTCTATGCTGTAGACTAATATATCTTTGCTCAAAAGCCCACTGATGCCAAATTCAGAATTTTACACATCCAATTATGTTAACAAATCTTGATGCCAAACAAGATCTTTAGCCACATAGAGCCTGCCTGTTTTGCACAAACCATGAAAACCCAACTCACATCTACTAATACTAGCTTCTAGGACCATAAAGACCCCAAGCCACAGCTGTCCTTGAGAGCTCTCTGACAAAGAAATTCCCTGCTGTGCTTCTGAGCTACATGCTTAGACACTGAAGCCCCCTCTTAGATACTCAGCAGCCTCTGGGCAGATTCCTGCTGTGAGGGAAATACCATAAATGTAAATCTGTCAAAGCATCAACTTTTGTATGCTATTGTCACCTGATGGTTATCCTCTTCCCTTGGTCAGCCCTCAAATCTCTCAAACTTTCCACAGTACCTATGTATAATTATATTTATATACAATAATTATACATATTTTATCTGAATATATGTAAATATAAAATTGTAAAATATGTTTGTGTTTAACAGTTTTGATGCCAATATATATGTAAAGAAACTGTATAATGCAACTCAGACAGCTTCAGGTTTTTCTTCATTAACTAATGATAACTCTTAATTTCTATTCTTTTCTTGTGTATATTTTTCCCCATTTGGTTTCTTTGTTTTCTTTGTAACAAAGGATATGTGAGAGAATAATGATTTATTTTCCAGAATTACTTTTACAAAAATATGTTTGGATAATTCTTCGTCTTTATGTTCTTGCTTAAGACATCATTTAGGTAACTTTGATTTCTAAAGAAAGACTCCTTTTTCTCATTATCCTCTGGAAAAATATTTACTGAAAAATTTATTAGATAATAGGATTGACCTTGGGATACTGTAGCTTTCATTCATTTCTCTATCTGAGAACTAGCATTTGTGTTTGTTTTTCTGGCTATATTCTGTGTGCCATTATCAATGTTCTCTTTTAGGCATTATATTTTGTGTATAACAGTATACAGGGGAACATTTTATTTTGAGTCCTCTGACAGAATAAAAAAATTCCTTATAAAACTCCCAGAAAAAAATAAGCCCTGCACTGAAGTTATGATATTCCCTCACAGTGAAATTATTCCCAGCAATATTTTTCCAGTTCCATGCATGACTTAGTATATTCTAAACCACATATAAGTAAATAATTGCAACAAATATTATTAAAATATATTAGACCATGTTTAAATAAATAGTAAATTCCATGAAATGCATTTTTTGTTTGACTATTTTCCACCTACTCTATTACTTCTCTTATATTTAAATATTTCTAGCAATATGAGAAGAGCAAAGCCTAATCTTACTTCAGATAATTGTCCAAAAGCCTGGTATTAATACTTGGCTATTAATCATATAAAAAAATTCAAAATATAATTAACTACTTAAATTACCACATAATTTATTTACTTTAAGTTAGAAAAATCATCCAATAAAAGACAGTTACTGGGCTTCCCCGGTGGCGCAGTGGTTGAGAGTCCGCCTGCCGATGCAGGGGACACAGGTTCGTGCCCAGGTCCGGGAAGATCCCACATGCCGCGGAGCGGCTGGGCCCGTGAGCCATGGCCGCTGAGCCTGCGCGTCCGGAGCCTGTGCTCTGCAACGGGAGAGGCCACAACAGCGAGAGGCCCGCGCACCGCAAAAAAAAAAAAAAAAAAGACAGTTACTATCTAACCATATTAAAAATAAAAAAATGAGTATCCACTCTGTGTCTGTGACTGCAAAGTTAACAATGGTGAATAAAGCAAATAAGATTTCTTCTCTCATTGCCTCTGCAAAATAAAATAAAACAAAACAACCAGATCATTTCAATAAATAGTGAATGGATGGAGAGTTTTTTAAAGCAGGTGAAGGGGCAGAAGAAGTCCCATTTAAGAGGCTATTTGATCATAAATGTAAGTGACAAAAAGGACAGAGTCAGATAAAGTGTTAGGAAATAACATTCTAAGCTAACAAATTTCTAGTATAGTGGCTTAACTAAGATAGAAGTTTGTTTATCATATTACAACTCCAAGATTCGCAGTCTAGGCCTTCCTTTGTGGCTCTGTCATCCTCAAGCTCCCAAGGTTGTGCCAGTCTTCACCATTTCATGGCAAGTACAAAATGTGAAAGAGAGACACACAGGACAGAAAGCTTTATGGAGATGACAGGAAATATATATATATATATATATATATATATATATATATATATATATGACCGCTGCTCGCTTTACATTGGCCTGAATTTTGTCACAATTCAGTAAAGAGATTGTGAACATAATCTGCAGCTACCAGGCCTGTTACAGCTACAATTCAGGTGGCTATATTACAGAAAGGAAGAAGAATAGGTGAGATGCTGGGATTCTGCTGTCAGTTTTGGCACAGGCTCCAAGTTAAATACAAACTTATGTTATTATGAAATATGACAAATGCCAGAGGAACTGAAACAGAGTTAGACTTGAAGGAAAGAGACAAAGTTGGTGAATCAGTGTGTAGATAATTTAGGCCCATGTAAGCTGTGATAAGAAATGTGAATTTTATTCAAAGGTGAAGGAGAAGAAATTGAAGTGTTAAACATGAGAGTGAGAGATATCATTTATCATTGAAAAATATCAAATTGGCTCCATGGTAAAAGTAGATTCTCAGTGGGGATCAGTAGATGGATGAAAGACAATTAGAATCTTTATTTTAAATTTTAATTTTATCTATTTTTTTATACAGCAGGTTCTCATTAGTTATCTATTTAATACATATTAGTTTATATATGTCAATCCCAATCTCCCAATTCATCACACCACCACCAACCAGCCACTTTCCCCTCTTGGTGTCCATACATTTGTTCTCTACATCTGTGTCTCAATTTCTGCCCTGCAAACCAGTTCAACTGTACCGTTTTTCAAGGTTCCACATATAGACATTAATATATGATATTTGTTTTTCTCTTTCTGACTTACTTCACTCTGTATGACAGTCCACATCTCTACAAATGACCCAATTTTGTTCCTTTTTATGGCTGAGTAATATTCCATTGTATATATGTATCACATCTTCTTTATCCATTCATCTGTCGATGGGCATTTAAGTTGTTTCCATGTCCTGGCTATTGTAAATAGTGCTGCAGTGAACATTGGAGCACATGTGTCTTTTTGAATTATGGTTTTCTCAGGGTATATGCTCAGTAGTGGGATTGCTGGGTCATATGTTAATTCTATTTTTAATTTTTTAAGAAGCCTCCATACTGTTCTCCATGGTGGCTGCATCAATTTGAATTCCCACCAACAGTGCAAGAGAGTTACCTTTTCTCCACACCCTCTCCAACATTTGTTGTTTGTAGATTTTCTGATGATGCCCATTCTAACTGGTGTGAGGTGATACCTCATTGTAGTTTTTATTTGCACTTCTCTAATAATTAGTGATGTTGAGCATGTTTTCATGTGCCTCTTCACCAACTCTATGTCTTCCTTGGTGAAATGTCTATTTAGGTCTTCTGCCCATTTTTGGATTGAGTTGTTTTTTTTTTTTTTTTTAATATTGAGCTTCATGAGCTCTTTATATATTTTGGAGATTAATCCTTTGTCTGTTGATTCGTTTACAAATATTTTCTCCCATTCTGAGGGTTGTCTTTTCACCTTGTTAATAGTTTTCTTTGCTGCGCAAAAGCTTTTAAATTTCATTAGGTCCCATTTGTTTATTTTTGTTTTTATTTCCATTACTCTAAGAGGTTGATCAAAAAAGATCTTGCTGTGATTTAAGTCAAAGAGTGTTCTTCCCATGTTTTCCTCTAAGAGTTTTATAGTGTCCGGTCTTACCTTTAGGTCTTTAATCATTTTGAGTTTATTTTTTGTGTATGGTGTTAGGCAGTGTTCTAATTTCATTCCTTTACATGTAGCTGTCCAGTTTTCCCAACACAATTTATTGAAGGGACTGTCTTTTCTCCATTGTATATCCTTGCCTCCTTTGTCATACATTAGTTGACCATAGGTGTGTGGGTTTATCTCTGGGCTTTCTATCTTCTTCCATTGATCTATATTTCTGTTTTTGTGCCAGTACCATATTGTCTTGATTACTGTAGCTTTGTAGTATAGTCTGAAGTCAGGGAGTCTCATTCCTCCAGTTCCATTTTTCTTCCCTCAAGACTGCTTTGGCTATTCGGGGTCTTTTTTGTCTCCATACAAATTTTAAGATTTTTTGTTCTTGTTCTGTAAAAAATGCCATTGGTAATTTGATAGGGATTGCATTGAATCTGTAGATTGCTTTAGGTAGTATAGTCATTTTCACAATACTGATTCTTCCAATCCAAGAACATGATATATCTCTCCATCTGTTTCTAACATCTTTAATTTCTTTCATCAGTGTCTTATAGTTTTCTGCATACAGGTCTTTTTTCTCCCTCAGTAGGTTTATTCTTTTTGTTGCAGTGGTAAATGGGAGTGTTTCCTTAATTTCTCTTTCAGATTTTTCATCATTAGTGTGTAGGAATACAAGAGACTTCTGTGCATTAATTTTGTATCCTCCAACTTTACTAAATTCATTGATTAGCTCTAGTAGTTTTCTGGTGGCATCTTTAGGATTCTCTGTGTATAGTGTCATGTCATCTGTAACAATTAGAATCTTTAGTGAAGACTTCCAGAGTAAAGATGATGATGGTAACTATAAGAATTGATTTGATTTGGTTACATTTTAGAGATAGGGCTGACAACACTTTCTAATGCATTCTATATAGAGATTGAAGGAAAGAGGAGGAATCAAGGATGACATATTTGATTTTGGTATGAGAAAATGAAGACAGTGATGCTATTTGCTGAGATGGGGACTATAGTCAATGAAACAGTTTTATTAAAGCACAACAGTGTTGAGGAAGCCATATGGAATGTTTTGAGCATGTTGAGCTTAAAATATCTGTTAGACATTCAATTATAATTGTCAATTAGCAGTTGGGTATAGGGGTCTGGAACTCAGGCAGGATGTTAGTGTATACAGCAATTGGAAGTCCTCAATATATAGATTATATGTAAAGAAAGATAACACAGAAGAGAGAAGGGAGCTAAAGGTAGAACCAAGGAGTTTGTCAATATTAGTAATTAGTCAAACAAGGGGGAGTAACTGAGAGAGAAAACGAGGGGGTACCAGTCAGGAGGAAGGAATGTCATAAAATGTTGGTGCTATGGAAGAAGGGAAATGTCATGATAAATAACGTTAAAATCATGGTATCAAAACCACTGCTTATAATCTCGAGAACTCACAGAAAATTAGAAAGCTATCAGAAGACTAGTGTTTTAGGTCAGTCTCCCCAGAAATAGAGAATGAGACTCTGAGGTATATATGCAGGGTTTTGTTTTTGGTAGTGTTCTTTTGGGAATAACTTCTATGAAGAAATAGACAGAAGGAGCAGTTGGATTATGTTAGTCAATAAAGGCCTCAGATAACACAACAGGGAAGTCAAGGACTATAGCAGATCTTCAGAGTAGCCGTAATTGAGGCTTTGGAATCATCTTTCCCCTCTCAACCAACATTGTTCAGAATTGCCACAAGCTGCTGCATGCATAAACTGGGCAAAGCATGTTCTTTTAGACTAGGGGAATTCCTGGGAAGAGATTCACCTATGGAACTGTTACAAACCAATATACCCAGCAAATGGTGGAATGCATTTCTTTGTTCAGAAGGGTAAAAGAGTAGTGGTTTTCTACTCAGAGATAGATAACACAAATTTCCCTTTAAGGAAGGGATGGTTGCTATTTACAAGGGGTGGTTTCAGAAGATAACATCATATTTTAGCACCTGGAGAGATTAACTGAGTTTCAGGAAGTTGCATAACCTTAACTCATTCCACCCCAGGGACACCTACATCCAATAATTAAAAGTGGTTAATGTATAAAGGCAGCCTTCTAGCAGAAGATGGGAAATCTCAGAGGGGTCATTTCAGTTCCAGATCTCCCTGCAGAAAGATCACAGAATTCCTGGTCTTCTTCCTCTACCCAATCTGGCTTTTTTTCCCCCTTTCTTCCATGTGTGTTGTGCTCAAAGACTCACCTTAAAATTATACTGTATCCTGATCTTCTTATCAGAATCTGCTTCCTAGGAAAAAAAAAAAAAAAAAGTTGGTGCCAGGAGTTGCCCAAAATCACACACAGTAAAACGGTGTTTTGGAATGGAATCACCCTATTTCTTAGTGTCAACAAAGACCCCATCATTGTTGTTGATGAAGCACATACAACCACTGAGACAAGGTGGCAGTTAAAACTTTGAAAGGTGATTAATTGGAATATTTTACTATTCCAGTGGAAGGGAATGTACAAGCTGGCTCAATGCATAAGCTATTTGAAACCTATGAATTAAAGAGTAACTATGCAGAGTCTCAGAGTGGCCATCATTATCTTCACATTCTATTGTTTACACTCTTGTGTTATCCCCTCCCCTTTAGTGTGAGATCTGCCACTTGCTTCTAATCAATAGAATATGGCAAAGGTGATATTATGTACATGCCTACATGTGCATAATAATATGATTATGTTATACAAGATCATTGCTCCCATCTTGCTAGTGTTTCTCTCTTTCTCTTATTCTTTTACTCTTTCTCTTACTCCCTAATAAACAAGTGGTATATTAGAGAACCTCAAATGACCAAGGCTAGCTGATAACCTCTAGGAGATGAGGGCATCTTCCACCAAGAGATAGTAAAACTATCTGAAACAAAGCTCTCAGTATTACATCTACAAGGAACAGAAGGCTGCTAACAACAATGCAAACAGGAAACAGGATTCTACCCCAGACAAGCCTCCAGATGAGATTGCAACACAGCCTACATTCTTTTCTTTTTAATTATTTTTAATTTTATTTTTACACAATTTTTAACAGTTACATTCCAGTTACAGTTATTACAAAATATTGGCTATATTCCCCCGTTGTATGATACATCCTTGTAGCCTTACACCCAGTAGTTAGTACCTCCCCAATTCCTACCCCTATATTGTCCTCCACTCATTGGTAGCCATTATTTTGTTCTCTATATCTTTGAGCTTATTTCTTTCTTGTTATATTTATCTGTTTGGAGTATTTTTAAAATAATTCCACATATAATTGCTATTATTATACAGCCAGCCTATATTCTTGTTTACAACCTTAGAATATGTTAAGCAGAGGACCCAGCTAAACCATGTCTGGATTCCTGACTAAAGCAAACTGTAGGATAATGAATATATGCCATTTTAAAATACGTGTGAACCGATGGTTGGGATCAAGATGACAAAAGAGTAGAAAGCAAAGTTCACCTTCCTCCACAGAAACATTGAAAATATTTACATCTACAAGTGGAACAGCTCACACAGAACAGCTACTGAGTGCTGACAGAAGACCTCAGACATCCAAAAAGACAAGAAAACCTCCACATAACCAGGTAGGACAGAAGGAAAAAGAAAACGAAGGGATTAGGAGCTGTGAAGAGGGAAAGATTTCCTCACCTTGGGAAGGCTCCTCACTGTTGGAGAGATTAGACTCTATGGATGGGGAGTTTCAGAGCCTAAGAGGGGAAAGCAGCAACTGGTTTGTGGAAGGCAAAATGGAGAGCAACCTGCACAGACGGTCGACACCACCACCTTGCACACCCTAACCTGAGGCACTCCTCTATTGGTAAGCATGGGTGTGGGACGCTGAAGCTCAGACTCTGAAGCTCAGTCCCAGGAAGAGGACCAGGGTTAGGTGTTGAAACAACCTGAAGAGTTTGGGATGTGGCAAATGAGAGTGTACTAGGAAGAAGTCTGGACCAGCCAGGGAGGCAAGGCAACATATTGGGTGGTGCATGAGGAAAGGAGTGGGATCACCATAAAAGCTTCTTTCCCTGTGAACACACAACACCTAAACAATAAGACAACACCTATGGGAGCTCAGGGGGAGAGGGCACGAGTTGCTGCTGCCATCTTGGGCTCCAGAAGTGGGTACTGGCTACCTCTTGATGGCCTGAGAGCAGAGGTCATGCCCCATCCCTGCTGACCTGGAAGGGTGTGGACAGATTCACATGCTAGCAATTCTACCAGCAGGCCCCAGGACCCACCTCCGCTGACCCAGAATGTCTCAGACAGCTTGCCTTACTGGGAATCCAGATGGCAGGCTTCAGGACCCACCCTCACTGACCTGGAGGGGTGTGGACGGGTCCAGGAAATAGGGATTGCACCAGAAGGCCCCAGGACCTTCTCTGCTGTCCTAGGAAAGCGTGGATAGCTTTCACAACTAGGAGGTCTGTCGGTGGATGCCAGAATCCACCTGCTGTCCCAGAAGGGCACAGAGAGCTCTCCCCATCTGGAAATCTGCCATTGGATGCTAGGAGCTGCCCCACCTTCCTGGGAGTGCACAGAAACCTCTTGCCACTAGGAAATCTGTCAGTGGGTGCCAGAACATGCCCCACTGTCCTCGGAGGGTGCAGATAGCTCACCCCAGTAGAATATTCTCCCAGAGGAGAGGCTGAAACCACAGCTGAGCCCCAGGGGCTATATGACTAAGGAACAAGAGCTGAAATCTCTCCTCACAGCTGCATGAACTGCAGAGTTACACCCCTGAAGACAGCTTCCTAAATTCAGCCCCTGCGAAACATCCAAAAAGACAAAAAGTGCTCCTGCAGCTGGGACGAGTCTGGCTTTAGCAGATGTGGGCTCTGTGGGCACATACATGTGAGGGTTGAGCCAGACCACAGTTCATGCTGTCTCCATAGCTCTCACAATGGGTCCACATACATGACCAGTGCAGCTCTGGGACCTAACCTCAGTGAACCTGCATCAGTCCACTGGGTAAAACAACACATGAGAGTCACCAGGGACAATTGCCAGCATAACCACATTTAAGGCAGGACTGATAACAGTGCCAACAACATATACATTGTAGTCCACACAGTGGGTGAAAAGGGACACAACAGAGCACATTCACAGGTGAGCAGCTCTAAAGAAGGACAGCTCAGTGGCTTCTCTCTCAGGGGCAGTAATCCAATCCTGTCTACTTCAAACCACAGGTCAGAATAGCAACTGAGAAACAGATCTGGGGGCCTCTACCTCAAAAACTAGAGAACAGACCCTGCCTCCAACAAGGCAGAGATGACCATAGAGCAAAGGAGAAACCCCAACCAATATCTAAGGCAGGCTGTAATCACCACAACACCAATCAAATTCCTTATCAATGGGATAATGGCACAAGCCTCTGGATCAACCTCACCCACCATGGGGCAGGCACCAGAAGCAAGAAGAACTGTGATCCTACAGCCTGCAGAATGGAGATGACAAACACAGTAAGTCTGATGAAAGGAGATGACAAAGAAATATGTTAAGGCAAAGGAGCAAGATAAAAACCTAAAAGACAGCTAAATGAAGAGGAGCAATCTATCTGAAAAGGAACTCAAAATAACAATAGTAAAGATGACCCAAAATCTCAGAAACACACTGGACGCATGGATTGGGAAGATACAAGAAAAGGTTAACAAAGACCTAGAGGAACTAAAGAACAAATTAACAGAGAAGAACAAGAGTAACCAAAATGAAAAATACACTAGAAGGAATCAATAGCAGAATAACTGAGGCAGAAGAACGAATAAATGACCTGGAAGACAGAATGGTGGAAATTTTTGCCATGGAACAGAATAAAGAACAAAGAATGAAAAGAAATGAGGACAGTCTCTGAGACATCTGGAACAACAGTAAAGGCACCAACACTTGAATTATAAGGGTCTCAGAAGAAAAAGAAAAATAGAAAGGGCCTGAGAAAATATTTGAAGACATCATAGTCAAAAACCTCCCTAACATGAGAAATGAAATAGCCACCCAAATCCAGGAAGTGCAGAGAGTCTCATACAGGATAAACCCAAGGAGTAACTCACCAAGACTCATACTACTCAAAGTAACAAAAGTTAAATACAAAGAAAAAATATTAAAAGCAGCAAGGGAAAAGCAACAAATAGTATACAAGGGAATCCCCATAAGGTTATCAACTGATTTTTCAGCAGAAACTCTGAAGGCCAGAAGGAAGTGACAGGATATATTTAAAGTAATGAAAGGGAAAAACCTACAACCAAGAATGCTCTTTCCAGCAGGTTTATCATTCAGATTCCACAGAGAAATAAAAAGGTTTACAGACAAGCAAAAGCAAAGAGAATTTGGTACCAACAAACCAACTTTACAACAATTGCTAAAGGAAGTTATCTAGGCAAAAAAAAAGAGAAGAAAATAAAAACAGAAGGGAAGAAAAAAGACCTACAAAAACAAACCCAAAACAATTAAGAAAATGGCAATAGAAACATACACATCAATAATTACCTTAAATGTAACTGGATTAAATGTTACAATCAAAAGACAGAGACTGGATGAATGGATACATAAAACAAAGCCCATAACTATGCTGTCTACAAGAGACCAACTTCAGATCTAGGGAAACTTCCAAACTGAAAGTGAGGGGATGGAAAAGATATTCTATGCAAATCAAAATCAAAAGAAAGCTGGAGTAGTAATACAGTTATCAGACAAAATAGACTTTAAAAAAAAAGACTGTTACAAGAGACAACACAGAACTCCACTTAATGATCAAGGGATCAATCCAAGAAGATATAACAATTGTAAATATTTAAGTACACAAAATAGGAACACCACAATACATAAGGCAAATGCTAACAGCCATAAAAGGGGAAATCAACAGTGACACAATAATAGTGGGGAACATTAACATCCCACTTACACCAATGGAGTGATCATCTAGACAGAAGATTAATAAGGAAACACAAGCCTTAAATGACACATTAAAGCAGATAGACTTAATTTATACTTATAGGACATTTCGTGCAAAAGCAGCAGAATATGCTTTCTTCTCAAATGCACATGGAACATTCTCCAGGATTGACCACATCTCAAGTCCTGGTAAAAGTCAGAAAACTGAAATCATATCAAGCATCATTTCCAACCATAATGCTATGAGATTAGAAATCAATTACAGGAAAATAAATGTAAAATAATGCAAACACAGAGAGGTTAAACAATATCATATTAAATAACCAATGGATCACTGAAGAAATCAAAGAGGAAAAAAAAAATTACCTAGAAACAAATGACAATGAAAACACTGCGACCCAAAACCTATGGGATGCAGCAACAGCAGTTCTAAGAGGGAAGATTATAGCAATACAATCCTACCTCAAGAAACAATAAAAATCTCAAATAAACGACCTAATCTTACAGCTAAAGCAACCAGAGAAAGTAGAACAAACAAAACCCAATGTTAGTAGAAGGAAAGAAACCATAAGGATCAGAGAAGAAATAAATGAAATAGAAACAAAGAAAATGATAGAAAAGATGAATGAAACTAAAAGCTGGTTCTCTGAGAAGATAAAATTACTATACCTTTAGCCAGACCCATCAAGAAAAAAGGGAGAGGACTCAAATAAATAAAATTAAAAATGGAAAAGGAGAAGTTACAACTGACATGGCAGAAATACAAAGGATCATATGATAATACTACAAGCAACTATATGCCCATAAAATGGGCCACCTAGAAGAAATGGACAAATTCTTGGAAAGGTATAACCTTCCGTGACTGAACCAGGAAGAAATAGAAAATATGAACAGACCAATCACAAGCACTGAAATTGAAACTGTGATTAAAAATCTTCCAACAAACAAAAGTCCAGGACCAGATGGCTTCACAAGTGAATTCTATCAAACTTTTAGAGAAGAACTAACACCTATCTTTCTCAAACTCTTCCAGAAACTTGCATAAGAAGAAACACTCCCAAGCCCATTCTATGAGGCCACAATCACCCTGATACCAAAACCAGACAAAGATATCACAAAAAAAGAAAATTACAGACCAATATCACTGATGAACATAGGTGTAAAAATCCTCAACAAAATACTAGCAAACAGAATCCAAAAGCACATTAAAAGGATCATACAACATGATAAAGTGGGGTTTATTCCAGGAATGCAAGGATTCTTCAATATACGCAAATCAATCAACGTGATACACCATATTAACAAATTGAAGGAGAAAAACCATATGATCATCTCAATAGATGCAGGAAAATCTTTCCAAAAAATTCAACACCTATTTAGGAAAAAACGCTCCAGAAGGTGGGCATAGAGGGAAACTACCTCAACAGAATGAAGGCCATATATGACAAACACAAAGAAAATATTATTCTCAATGGTGAAAAACTGAAAACATTTCCTCTAAGATCAGGAAATAAAACAAGGGTGTCCACTCTCACCACTATTATTCAACATTGTTTTGGAAGTCCTAGACATGACAATCAGAGAAGAAAAAGAAATAAAACGAATCCAAATTATAAGAGAAGAAGTAAAACCATCACTATTTGCAGATGACATGATACTACACATAGAATTCTAAAGATGCCACCAGAAAATTACTAGAGTTAATCAATGAATTTAGTAAAATTGCAGGATACAAAATTAACACACAGAAATCTCTTGCACTCCTATACACTAACAATGAAAGATCAGAAAAAGAAATTAAGGAAAGAGTTCCATTTACCATCACAAAAAAAAGAATAAAGTACCTATGGATAAACCTACCTAAGAAGGCAAAAGACCTGTATGCAGAAAACTATAAGACACTGATGAAAGAAAGATGATACAAAGAGATGGAAAGATATACTACATTCTTGGATTGAAAGAATCAATATTGTGAAAATGACTATATTACCCAAAGTGATCTACAGATACAATTCAATCCATATCAAATTACCAATGGCATTTTTCACAGAATTAGACTGAAAATATTTACAATTTCTATGGAAACACAATAAATCCTGAATAGTGAAAGCAACATTGAGAAAGGAAAACAGAGCTGCAGGAATCAGGCTCCCTGATTTCAGACTATACTTTAAAGCTACAGTAATCAAGACTATGATACTGGTACAGAGTCAGAAATATCTATCAAGGGAACAGGATAGAAAGCCCAAAGATAAACCCATGCACCTATAGTCACCTAATCTATAACAAAGGAGGCAAGAATACACAATGGAGAAAAGACAGTCTCTTCAATAAATGGCTCTGGGAAAACTGAACAGCTCTATTTAAAAGAATGAAATTAGAACTCTCCCTAATACCATGCACAAAAGTAAACTCAAACTAGATTAAAGACCTAAATATAAGGCCAGACACTATAAAACTCTTAGAGAAAAGCATAAGCAGAACACTCTTTGACATAAATAGCAGTAAGATCTTTATTGACCCACCACCTAGAGTAATGAAAATAAATATAAACAAATGAGACCTAATTAAACTTAAAATCTTTTGCATAGCAAAGGTAACCATAAACAAAACAAAAAGATAAACCTCAGAATGAGAGAAAATATTTGCAAATGAAGCAAACAACAAGGGATTAATCTCCAAAATATGCAAACAGCTCATGCAGCTCAATATCAAAAAATAAACAACCCAATCAAAAAATGGACAGAAGGTCTAAATATACATTTCTCCCAAGAAGGTATACAGATGGCTAAAAAGCACATGAAAATATGGTCAACATTGCTAATTATTAGAGAAATGCACATCAAAACTACAGTGAGGTATCACCTCACACTGTCAGAATGTCCATCATCAAAAAATCAACAAACAATAAATGCTGGAGAGGCTTTGGAGAAAAGGGAACCCTCTTGCACTGTTAGTGGGAATGTAACCTGGTACAGCCACTATGGAGAGCAGTATGGTGGTTCCCTTAAAAACCAAAAATAAAGGTATCACATGACCCAGTGATCCAACTCCTAGTCATATGTCCAGAGAAACCATAATTGGAAAGGATGCTTACATCCTGATGTTCATTGCAGCACTATTTACAATATCCAGGACATGGAAGCAACCCAAATGTCCATCAACAGAAGAGAGGATAACGATGATGTGGTATATATATGTATATATATATACAATGGAATTTTATTTAGCCATAAAAAGGAACAAAAAAGTGCCATTTGCAGAGACATGGATGGACTCAGAAACTGTCATACAGAGTGAAGTAAGTCAGAAAGAGAAAAATGTCATATAATTTTGCTTATATGTGGAATCTAGAAAATGGTACAGATGAACTTATTGGCAAAGCAGAAATAAAGTCACAGATGTAGAGAACAAACTTATGGTTACTAAGCGGGGAAGGTGGGACAATATGGGAGATTGGGATTAACATATATACCCTATTATGTATAAAGTAAGGAGAAGCTACCCTATAGCACAGGGAACTCTACTCAATGATCTGTGGTGATCTAAATGGGAAGGAAAAGTTAAAAAGTGTGGATATATACGTAAGTATAACTAATTCTCTTTGCTCTACAGCAGAAACTAACACAGTACTGTAAAGCAACTATACTCCAATAAAAATGAAAGAAAATCATAAAATACCTATGAATCTTATAGTAATATAATCATACAGTAATGTAAAATTTAAAACACAGAAAAATTGATTCTGGAGGCAGTTGCTAATTTAGACTGATATACTAGGCAAAGATAATACAAATCTGAGATATATGAACTGCCACTTGAAAGTCTGCTGCAAAAGCCAGATTGTCTAATTGATATCATGTAAAGAATCTGCTGTAAACTGCAGGAGGAAGGCAGAGAAAACTGAGTGCCAGAACAAATAATTAATCATCAGAAAAGCTGAGCTCCAAGGAAAGTTTAAAACCTAACCTAAGCAGATATACTGGGAAGTTTAGTTTGAGCTTTGGATTGGAAAGAACAGGTCCCTGAAACGTGGATGGAGATACCTTGGTTCGTGACTTTAAATTCTAGAATTCTGAGTCTGCCAAAGAAGACTGTCACTCCTTGTTGAAAACTAGTATTCCCTCCCTACTTAAATGTGAGAGTAAATGGTTTGGAGTAGTGTCTCAATAAAGATTTAGTACCTGGCAATAAACCTAGAGGATAATCCAAACCTGCTGCCAAGGTAGTTCAATGAAACTTGGAGAAAACAATGTTCCCACACTAAGGAATATCAAAGTGCCAGAAATTCTCTGGTAGTAGATAATGATGGGATTAAAGGACACAAGAAAGTGAGCCTACTGAAGTGGATATAATAATTAAGATGCAAAAACCCAGCAGATGATTATGTCCCAAGTAAAGTCCAGAAGATACATCATGTTCAAAAGCCAGAAATGATGTCTGGTGAGAGAAACATCTGTATCACTAAATTCAGTGGTGTTTCTGCTGTCAAAATTTAACACAATCACCAAATTAAAAGGTTAAAGTGAATCATCCCACTGTGCTGCCTTTTCTTCAGATTTGCTCACTTAAATCCTGTGTGGTTTTATTAACCTGAAAAGACTGTAACATTCCGTTTGTTGTTGTTGCTTGATCTTACCAAGTATTTACATGTTTCTCAGTGGGAAGTTTAGTCTGATACAAAACTAGTGTATAGTTAATAGAAGAAGGAATTTCTGATTGAGCATTTAAATAGAGAATACATCCTATAATGTAAGGGCTTTGTGAATTTATCTCACTCATAATAAATGTTACATCTGGATCATACCTGTCATTGTTTCTCTCCATTCTGTTTCTCTCAAATTTTCTCTGTTTATTTTGGCTCTACTTTCCTGCCTTTTCCTCTTACTAAGATAAGGTCTCACTTCTACTCTTTTATTTTACAGTGGAAAAAAATATACACATTTAATTTAACACAGAGCAAGTTTAACTCTAAAACTTCAACTCCAGCTATTCATTCCAAATTATGTTATTTATTATTATTTTATGTCATAAATTATAAATGATTATTTTTGTTTTAGAAAGTTACTATTTGCTCAGCGTCTCTGGCATTCCTTCTTGCATTATCTACTTTCTTTTTTATTTTATTTTATTTTAAATCGCTATTTATTTATTTTTTTTACATCTTTAATGCAGCATAGTTGCTATACAATGTTGCATTAATTTCTGCTGTATAACAAAGTGAATCAGCTCTATGTATACATATTATCCCCATGTCTCCTCCCTCTTGAGCCTCCCTATTATCCTCCCTATCCCACCCCCCAAGTGGTCACAAAGCACTGAGCTGATCTCCCTGTGATTTACACATGCTTCTCACTAGCTATCTATTTTACATTTGGTAGTGTAGTCAATACTACTCTCTCACTTCGACCATCTTCACATCCCCCTCCCCATGTCCTCAAGTCCATTCTCTACATCTGTGTCTTTATTCCTGTCCTGCCCCAGGTTCATCAGAACCCTTTTTTTTTTTTTTGATTCCATATATATATATATAATGTTAGCATACGGTATTTGCTTTTCTGTTTATGACTTACTTCATTCTGTATGACAGACTAGATCCATCCACTTCACTACAAATAACTCAATTTCGTTTATTTTTATGGCTGAGTTGTATTCTATTGCATATATGTGCCACATCTTCTTTATCCATTCATCTGTAGAGAGACACTTAGGTAGCTTCCATGTCCTAGCTATTGTAAATAGTGCTTCAATTAACACTGTGGTACATATCTCTTTCTGAATTATGGTTTTCTCAGGGTATATGCCCAGAAGTGGGATTGCTGGGTCATATGCTAGTTCTATTGTTAGTTTTTAAGGAACCTCCATACTGTTCTCCATAGTGTCAGTATCAATTTACATTCCCACCAACAGTGAAAGAGTGTTCCCTTTTGTCCACACACTCTCCAGCATTTATTGTTTGTAGATTTTTTGATGATGGCCATTTTGACTGGTGAAAGGTGATATCTCATTGTGGTTTTGATTTGCATTTTTCTAATGATTAGAGAAGCTGAGCATCCTTTCATGTGTTTTTGGCAATCTGTATATCTTATTTGGAGAAATGTCTATTTAGGTGTTCTGTCCATTTTTAAATTGAGTTGTTTGTTTTTTGATATTGAGCTCCATGGGCTGTTTGTATATTTTGGATTTTAACTCTTTGTCCATTGCTTAGTTGCAAATATTTTCTCCCATTCTGAGTGTTGTCTTTTCATCTTATTTATGGTTTCCTTTCCTGTGCAAAAGCTTTTAAATTTCATTAGGTCACATTTGTTTATTTTTGTTTTTATTTTCATTACTCTAGGAGGTGGGTCAAAAAGGACCTTGCTTTGATTTATGTCATAGAGTGTTCTGCCTCAGATTTTTATAGTGTCTGGACTTACATTTAGGTCTTTAATCCCTTTTGAGCTTATTTTTGTGTATGGTGTTAGGAAGTATTCTAATTTCATTATTTTACCTCGGGCTGTCCAGTTTTGCCAGCACCACGTATTGAAGAGGCTGTCTTTTCTCCATCGTATATTCTTGCCTCATTAGTCAAAGGTATGGTGAGCATATATGCATGGGTTTCTCTTTAAGCTTTCTATCCTGTTCCATTGATGTATATTTCTGTTTTTGTGCCAGTACCATACTGTCTTGATTACTGTAGCTTTGTTCTATAGTCTCAAGTCAGGGAATCTGATTCCTCAAGCTCCATTTTTCTTCCTCAAGAATGCTTTGGCTATTTGGGTTCTTTTGTGTTTCCATACAAATTGTAAAATTTTTTGTTCTAGTTCTGTGAAAAGTGCCATTCGTAGTTTGGTAGGGATTGCATTGAATCTGTAGATTGCTTTGGGTAGTATAGTCATTTTCACAGTGTTGATTTTTCCAATAAAAGAACATGGTATATCTTTCCATCTCTTTGTATAATCTTTCTTTCATCAGTGTCTTATAGTTTTCTGCATACAGGTCTTTTATCCTCTTAGGTAGATTTATTCCTAGGTATTTTATTGTTTTGTTGCAATGGTAAATGGGAGTGTTTCCTTAATTTCTCTTTCAGATTTTTCATCATTAGTGTGTAGGAATGCAAGAGATTTCTGTACATTAATTTTGTATCCTGCCATTTTACCAAATTAATTGATTAGCTCCAGTAGTTTTCTGGTAGCATCTTTAGGATTCTCTATGTATAGTATCATGTCACATGCAAACAGTGAAGATTTTACTTCTTTTCTGATTTGTATTCCTTTTATTTCTTTTTCTTCTCTGTTTGCTGTGGCTAAAACTTCCTAAAGTAAGTTGAATAACAGTAGTGAGAGAGGCACCTGTGTCTTGTTCATTATCTAAGAGGAAATTGTTTCAGTTTTTCACCTTTGAGAATGATGTTGGCTGTGGGTTTGTCATATATGGCCTTTATTTTGTTGAAGTAAGTTCTCTCTATGCCCACTTTCTGGAGAATTTTTTATCACAAATTGGTGTTGAATTTTGTTGAAAGATTTTCCTGCATCTATTGAGATGATCATATGGTTTTATCCTTCAATTTGTTAATATGGTGTATGACATTGATTGATGTAATTATGTTGAAGGATCCTTGCATTCCTGGGATAAACCCCAATTGATCATTGTTTATGATTCTTTTAATGTGCTGTGGGATTCTGTTTGCTAGTATTTTGTTGAGGATTTTTGCATCTATGTTCATCAGAGATATTGGCTGGTAGTTTTCGTTTTTTGTGACCTCTTTATCTGCTTTTGGTATGAGGGTGAGGGCAGACTTGTACAATGAGTTTGGGAGTGTTCCTCCCTCTGCTATATTTTGGAAGAGTTTGAGAACTATAGGTGTTATCTGTTCTCTAAATGTTTGGTAGAATTCATCTGTGAAGCCATCTGGTCCTGGGCTTTGGTTGGAAGATTTTTAATCACAGTTTCAATTTCAGTGCTTGTGATTCATCTGTTTATATTTTCTATTTCTCCCTTGTTCAGAATTAGAAGGTTTTACTTTTTTAAGAAATTGTTGATTTCTTCCAGGTTGTACATTTTATTGGCATATATTTGTTTGTAGCAGTCTCTCATGATCGTTTGTATTTCTGCAGTGTCAGTTGTTACCTCTTCTTTTTCATTTCTAATTCTGTTGCTTTGAGTCTTCTCCCTTTTTCTCCTGATGAGTCTGGATAATGGTTTATCAATTTTGTTTAATTTCTTAAAGAACCACCTTTTAGTTTTATTGATTTTTGCTATTGTTTCCTTCATTTGTTTTTCATTTATTTCTCTTGTGATCTTTATGGTTTCTTCCTTCTGTTAACTTTTGTTTTTCTTTCTCTCGTTGCTTTAGGTTTAAGTTTAGGTTGTTTATTTGAGATTTTTCTTGTTTCTTGAGGTAGGATTTTATTCCTATAAACTTCCTCTCAGAACTGCTTTTGCAGCATCCCATAAGTTTTGGATCGTCATGTTTTCATTGTCATTTGTCTCTAGGTATTTTTTGATTTCCTCTTTGATTTCTTTAGTGTTCTCTTGGTTAATTAGTAGTGTATTTTTAGCTTCCATATGTTTGTAGTTTTTACAGTTGTTTTTTTTTTTTTTCCCTGTAATTGATATCTAGTCTAATAGCGTTGTGGTCAGAAAATATACTTGATACAATTTCAATTTTCTTAAACTTATTGAGGCTTAATTTGTGACCCAAGATATAATTTATCCTGGAGAATGTTCCTTGAGCACTTGAGAAGAAATTGTATTCAGTTGTTTTTCAATTGAATGTCCTATAAATATCAATTAAGTCCATCTGATCTAATGTGTAATTGAAAGCTTGTGTTTCCTTATTTATCTTCGTTTTGGATGATCTGTCTATTGGTGTAAATGTGGTGTTAAAGTGTCCTACTACTATTTTCTTACTGTTGATTTCACCTTTTATGGCTGTTAGCATTAGCCTTATGTATTGAGGTGCTCCTATATTGGGTGCATAACTATTTACAATTCTTATATCTTCTTCTTGGATTCATCCCTTAATCATTGTGTAGTGTCCTTCTTTGTCTCTTGTAATAGTCTTTATTTTAAAGTCCATTTGTCTGATATGAGAATTGCTACTCCAGCTTTCTTTTGATTTCCATTTGCATGGAATATCATTTTCTACTCCCTCACTTTCAGTCTGTATGTGTCCCTAGGTCTGAAGTGGGTCTCTTGAAGACAGCATATGTAAGGGTCATGTTTTTGTATACATTCTGCCAGTGTGTCTTTTGGTTGGAGCATTTAATCCATTTACATTTTAGGTAATTATTGATATGTATGTTCCTATTACCATTTTCTTAATTGTTTTGATTTGTTTCTGTAGGTATTTTCCTTCTCTTGTGTTTCTTGCCTAGAGAAGTTCCATTAGCATTTGTTGTAAAGCTGGTTTGGTGGTGCTGAATTCTCTTAACTTTTGTTTGTCTGTAAAGTTTTTAATTTCTCTGTTGAATCTGAATGAGATCCTTTCTGGGTAGAGTTATCTAGGTTGTAGGTTTTTCCCTTTCATCACTTTAAGTATGTCCTGCCACTCCCTTCTGGCTTACAGAGTTTCTGCTGACAGATCAGCTGTTAATCATATGGGGATTCCCTTGTATGTTATTTGTTGTTTCCCTTTTTGCTTTTAGTATTTTTTCTTTGTACTTAATTTTTGATAGTTTTTTTAGTATGTGTCTTATTGTGTTTCTCCTTGGGTTTATCCTGTATGGGACTCTCTGACCTTTCTTGTCTTCATTGACTGTCTCCTTTCCCATATTAGGAACGTTTTTGACTATAATCTCTTCAAGTATTTTCCCAGACCCTTTATTTTTCTTTTCCTCTTCTGGGACCCCTATAATTCAAATGTTGGTGTGTTTAATGTTACCCCAGAGGTCTCTGAGTCTGTCCTCTTTTCTTTTCATTCTTTTTTCTTTTTTCTGCTCCGAAGCAGTTATTTCCACTATTTTATCTTCCAGGTCACTAATCCATTCTTCCTCCTCAGTTATTCTGCTATTGATTCCTTCTAGAGTATTTTTAGTTTCATTTATTGTGCTGTGCATCATTGTTTGTTTGCTCTTTAGTTCTTCCAGGCCCTTATTAAATGTTTCTTGTATTTTCTCCATACTATTTCCGAGATTTTGGATCATCTTTACTATCATTACTCTGAATTCTTTTTCAGATAGACCGCCTATTTCCTTTTCATTTGTTTGATATGGTGGGTTTTTACCCTGCTCCTTCATCTGTTGCATATTTTTCTGTCTTCTCATTTTGTTGAACTTACTGTGTTTGGGGTCTCCTTTTTGCAGGCTCCAGGTTTGCATTTCCTCTTATTTCTGGTGTCTGCTCCCAGTGGGTGAGGTTGGTTCAGTGGCTTGTGTAGGTTTCCTGTTGGGAGGGACTGGTGCCTGAGTTCTGATTATGAAGCTCAATCTTGTACCTCTGGTGGGCAAGGTAACATCCAGTGGTGTGTTTTGGGTGTCTGTGAACTTAGTATGACTTTAGGCAGCCTGTCTGTTAATGGGTGTGGTTGTGTTCTTGTCTTGCTAGTTGTTTGTCATGGGACATCCAGCACTGAAGCTTGCTGGCCCTTGGGTAGAGTTGAGTCTCAGTGTTGAGACAGAGATCTCTGGGAGAGCTCTCACCAATTAATATTACATGGAGTGTGGAGGTCTCTTGTGGTCCAGTGTCCTGGAGTTGGCTTTACCACCTCGGAGGCTCAGGCCCAATACCCAGCTGCAGCACCAAGACCCTGCCAGCTGCACGGCATAGAAGAAAAAGAAGAAAAATAAAAAACAACAAAGAAACCAAAACAAACTAGCAAACAACAAAAAGAACCAACAGAACCCCAAAACAAATGGTAAAAGCAAAACTAAACAGAGACAATCTCACAAAGAAACATACAGGCCCTCACAAAAAGTGAAAAAAAAAAAAAAAGAGAAAGGAAGAGAGCAACCAAACCAATAAACAAACCCACAAATGAAAACAAACCCTAAAATTTAAACTGAGATAAACATAAAACCAAAAATAAATCAAATGCAGAAAGCAAACCCCAAGTCCACATTTGACTCCCAAGTTCACTGCCTCAATTTTGGGAACACTCATTGTGTATTCAGATATTCCACAGATGCAGTGCTTACCAAGTCAGTTACAAGGATTTAATCTGCTGGTCCTGAGACTGCAGAGAGAAATTTCCCTTTCTCTTCCTTGTTCACACAATTCCTGGGGTTCAGCTTTGGTTTTGGCCCCACCTCTGCATGTAAACCACCTTCAGGAGTCTGTTCCCCTCCCAGACAGGAGCAGGTTAAAGCAGCAGCTGATTAGGGCTCTCTTGTTCACTCAGGCCATGCAGAATGAGGGTTACAGTAGTTATAATTGGGATGTGGGGATTGCCTGCAGTGGCAGAGGCCAGTGGGTAGTTGCAACAGCCTTAGGGGAACTGTGTGTTCTCCCGGGAAAGTTGGCCCTGGATTACGGAATCCTGGCAGTGGTGTGCTGTAACAGCTCCCAGGAGGGTGTGGGTAGTTACCTGTGTTTACACACAGGACCTTTGGTGGCAGCAGTGACAGGGGTAGCAGTCTGTGCCCACCTCTGGGGACCAAGATGATAACCATGGCTCTAGCCCATCTCTGGAGCTTGCTTAGGTGGTGCTCTGCCATCTGTGGGCACACAGAGCAGGAAGCCCCTCTCCTCGCCCACCCAAAACAATGGTCTCTTGCCTCTCTGGCAGTTCCAGACTTTCCCCCAGATTCCCTCCTAGCTAGCTGTGGCACACTAACTCCCTTCAGGCTGTCTTCACACAGCCAACCCTGGTCCTCTCCCTGGGGTCTGACCTCCAAATCCCAAGCCTCAGCTCCCAGCCCCCATTCATCTTGGCTGGTGAGCAGACAAGTGTCTCAGGTTGGTGAGTGCTGGTCAGAACTGATCCTCTGTGTTGGAATCGCTCCACTTTGCCCTCTGCACCCCTGTTGCTGTGCTCTCCCCTGTGGCTCTGAAGCTCCCCACCCCCTGTCCCCACCAGTGAGGGGGATTCCTAATGTGTGGAAAATTTTCCTCCTTCACAGCTCCTTCCCAGAGGTGTAGGACCCATCCTTATTCCTTTACCTCTTTTTTTTTTTTTTTTTT